>CAJHQP010011209.1:0-15928 GCA_905132765.1 Moricandia arvensis
TAAATCAAATACTAGGCAACATGATGTTCAAGGCACGAGAATGAGGGTGTCCTAGTCTAGCATGCCATATTACATCTTTAGGTAATTCAGAAACAGAACTTAAAGCACAAGATAAATCAGAAGCTAGCATTGTGTCCTCAAGCAAGTACAAGTCTCCCTTGGTTCCACCTTTGCCCAGCAACTTACTGGTCTCAATATCCTGAAAATACACTTCATTAGGTGTGAATGTAACATGACAATTCAAATCAGTGGTGGCCTTTTTAACAGACAAGAGGTTTGATGCAAAGGTTGGCATATAGAAGGCCTTAGACACTTTATCAAACAATTTCAATTCGCCTATACCTTTTATTGGTACCTTATCACCATTAGCTATCATGACACTGCCTAGAGTTGGTTTTATATTAGTAATCAAGTTAGAGTCACTAATCATATGATGTGAAGCACCTGAATCTATTACTAGTGGTCTAGTAGTATCAATTCCATTCAAGGCAGTGCCAACATTATAAGATGCATTAAGTGAGATACCAAGGGTTTTAGGGATACCAGAGTTTTCTTTTAAAGCCTTGATGAGGGCCTCCAGGTCAGAACGTTTGATGGTCTCATCCTGGTTGGTCCTTGCAATAGGGTTAGAGCACCTTGAGGAGCATCCAGAGGGAGTCACTGGTTCCACTCCATCATTTGAGAAATGGGCTCTAGCATCCTGGTATTAGCTCCTTGGCTCCTTGAACTTGTTTGGCTTCAAATGAGGATGAAGTATCCAGCACTTATCCTTCATGTGGCCTTTCCTCTTGCAGTGGTCACAGATCAATACTTTCCTATCATCATGTTTGTAAACCCCCTTGTTTGCTACTGGTCCTTCAGCTTGATTGCTCATGACTAGCTCACCTTTGCCTCCAAAAGGCCAAGGGATCCTTGTTCCTTCTGTATCTGGGCACAGACTTCTTCCAGGCTTGGTAACTTGTCAGCTCTTAGGATATGTTTAATCAGGTCGTTGTAGGTTGGACTGAGGGTGAGGAGTAACCCAAAGACTTTATCCTGCTCACGCCTCTCATTAAGAGCTGCTGGGTCGACAGTGTGTGGTCTGAGCATCTCCAACTCAGCCCAAAGAGACCTAAACTTGCCAAAATGAGCTGTAAAGTCCATATCTTCTTGACTGAGAGAGTTAATGGCCCTCTTAACTTCAAAAACTCGAGTAAGGTTGGAAAGGTTTCCATAAACCTTGTAGAGAGTTTCCCATAAGTCTTTGGAGCTTTCACAGTATGAATAAGCTTCCAAAATAGCTGGATCCAGAGAGTTTTGGATGAGAGAAAGCACCATGGAGTCCTCTTGAGCCCATTTGCCTTCATCCACCACGACTATCTTCTTTCCATCCTCTCCTTGGATGGTCTGTTTTGGAGCTTCTCCAGTTGAGACATGGCTCCATAAACCTCTTCCTCCAAGGGCAGTTTTCACCAATCTGGACCATAGAAGATAGTTCATCCCCTTCAGAGTCACAGGAATGGTCACGAACTTGGTATTCTCCATCTTCTCTTGCTATTAACCGCTGGGTAATAGAGTGAGACTTGAAGAAATCCGAACAGAGATTAGAGTAGAGTGCTTTGCGGAAGTATAGAAAGGTTTCAAGAGCGTTTTAGCTCTGATACCATGTTAGAATAAGTGGATTTAGTATCTGGTTTAGTGAAGGAGATGAAGAACAGGAAGAACTAGAGAGAGAGAGGAGAGATTTCGAGAGAGAATAAGGAGAGAGAGAGAGAGAACAGAAAGAATAGATTAATGAGGAATAATTTCCTTGCTTTGTTTGGTAACAATACAAAGATATAAATAAGCTTAATCTGGACACACCAGGACAACAAGAATAATAAACAAATACTCCAGAAGAAGACAGAATGGTGCAGCAGCTCGACAGGGCAGCAGGGCTTGATAGTGACCTGACCTAAATGGTCCCAAGGATTCAAATTCTTAACTCAGCATGTGACTTCTGCCTCCCTTCTGGTTCCTCAACGTCCCTAAAGGTTTAGGCAAGTCTGGTTAGCTTCTTCTGGCTAAGGTAACTTAGTTACTGATCCTCTCATCCCTTTGTCTTTCCTTGCACGCCAAGTTAGGTCTTGTACGGACAACCTTGCACTGCAAGTTAGGTTGTACGGACAGACTTGTAATACAAGTTACCTCCATTTGCTTCATTCTTCTTCTGATTGTATTGTCATTCATCTCTTCATGCCTTCATGTCAATATATGTCTGAATTCACTTCAAACTTGTTATCGGTTAAGAAGTGCACTAATGATTTGAATTGTAAGGTTATATTCATTCCTAACGATGTTGAGTTTCAGGATATTGAAAGCCAAAAGATTGGAAAAGGAGTTACCAAGGGCGAGTTATATATGCTTGAAGAGCTTGATCCTGTTTCTGATTTTAGTTGTTCCTTTACTACTGTTTCTTCTGCTTTAAATAAGAATGCTTTGTGACATGCTAGACTAGGACATCCTCATGTTAGAGCTTTGAACTTGATGTTACCAGGTGTTGTTTTCAAAAATAATGAGTGTGAAGCTTGCATATTAGGCAAGCATTGTAAGACTGTCTTCCAAGATCATCTATTGTTTATGAGAAGTGCTTTGATTTAATTCATTATGATGTTTGGACTGCTCCTTGCATATCAAGGGATAATCATAAGTACTTTGTAACATTCATTGATGAAAAATCTAAATACACCTAGTTAACACTCATTCCATCAAAAGATAGGGTCCTTGATGCATTTAAGAATTTTCAATCCTATGTAACTAACCATTATCATGCTAAGTTTAAAATTTTTAGATCAGATAATGGAGGAGAGTACACAAGTCATGCATTCAAGGATCACTTAGCTCGACATGGGATCCTTAACCAGAGTAGTTGCCCTTACACTCCTCAGCAAAACGGAGTTGCTGAGAGGATGAATCGCCATCTCATGGAAGTAGCAAGGTCCTTAATGTTTCAAGCCAATGTTCCCAAGAGATTTTGGAGTGATTCTGTGTCTACAGCTTGTTATCTCATCAACCGCACACCTACAAAGGTATTGCAAGATCAAGATCCCTTTGAGGTTCTAAACAAGTACAAACCATCAATGGACTATCTACGAGTCTTCAGATCCTTGTGTTATGTACTGCTTCCAGGAGAGATGAGGAACAAGTTAGAAGCCAAGAGTACAAAGGCAATGTTTATAGGCTACTCCACAACTTAGAAGGGATAAAAGTGTTATGACCCGGTGGCAAGAAGAGTTCTGGTGTCTAGGGATGTCAAGTTCATAGAAGAAAGAGGGTACTATGAGGAGAAGAATCAAGACGAGTTGAGGATCTTACCTCGGATAAGGCAGCAACTCTAAGGATTAGCTTGGAAGGTCTGAAAGTTTTCAGAGAGCAAGTGCTTGAGTGATGAAGAACAAGTATGAAGGAGATGCGGATGAGACTTGATGAGGAAGAACGAGAGACTGATGGAAGAGAGAGAGTGATTCGTGAGAGAGAGTATGAGAGATTGAGAGATTAATGAGAGAAAGAGATTGAGAGACTAAGTAACCAGAGACTTGAGAGAATAGAGAGAGTAAACGAGACTAAGAGAGTGTGAAGGAGAGAACTTCTCTGCTTGTTTATTAACCATCGACATACAAGTGTATAAATAGGAAAGGAGAGCTACTCTAGGGTTTACAAAATATCAGAGCAAGCATGTGGAGTCAAGGGAAGGTTTGAAATGAGTGGAGCAGGAGCTATACACGCTTGGGGACAGCCTGGCTGGTCAAGAGTGTAACTTGGCCTAGAATCGGCCACCAAGGCCTATGCATCTATCCAGAGATCAGTCCAGGTTCAGCCTCCTTCCTTTCCAGCCTGAACCTTATCCATAAACGGTCAAGACAAGCAGCATCTCGCAGATGCCTTCCAAGATGCCATTCTGATCCCATCTTCTTCTCCAAACCATCCGAGACTCTTTCTTCACCATTGAAGCTTCTCTGTGACTTGGGATGCAAGGTAAGACCTAGGGTTGTACGGATTTAGGGTTTGGTCCGTACAACTTGACCCAGTTTTTGCACAAACCTAAAATGTCTTCAAATGGTCGAATATTAAGTTTCCCGGGTCGGCCCGTCCGTACGGTCCGTACAGTCCGTACGGCCGTACGGTACGGACTGCCCTATTTTTGCACATCAACCATTTGCTCCCAAATTGTACCCAAGCCTTCTTCCTTCATAGTAAACCCTTCCTGAACCTTGTTCTAGCTCTTCATAAGCTTCTGGACCCTCCTTAGACCTTGATCAGTCTCTAAGTGGGTTTTGCCCAAGCTTTGCACATTAACCTTTAGTGAGATGGTTTATCTCTTCAGGTTAACACTCCCCCTCAAGCTTGACTCTATAGATCCTGAGTCAAGCTTGGAACCCTGAAATCCCTCCTCGTTAAAACCTTACCAAAGAAAACCCTCCTTAGGGATAAAACCTTGGCAAGGAAAGAGTAAGTTCTTTCAAGGCCTAGGGATTGGCCATTGAGCCTTTGTGCCTTAGAACCAGTGTGGTTGGACACAAAGGACTCTGGATCGTGGCCTAAACTCATGCAGCCAACAACACAAGGCTTGCACACTCATAGAACTCGGCTTGACCTCTTCATAGACCCGGTTTGGGTCTCCCCCTCTCAACTGACTTCAAGGCCACCTTAGAGAAGCTAGGAAACGACCATGATCATCTTCTGTGAGGCTCAAGCACTGGTAATGGTACCTGATACATTATCCCAAAGGTGCATCAGTACTTATCAAGGTTAGACAAGGCTCAAAGTCTAAACAAAACCAGAGATTCTAGCAACTTAGACAATCTACTAAATGAAGCAAGATATCAAGGATGGTTTCAACTAAGGCTCAAGTTCTAGAACTTATTCCATTTTAACAATCAGAACCAATCTATTCAAGCATTTTAAGAACCATAGAGATGATGAATGACTTGTAATAGATTGAGTTCAAGTTACTTCCCTTTTTGTTTGGATGAGGAGTGACTGCTTTGTCACTTGAATCCCTCACACTTGGCCGGTTGCAACCTCTTCATGGCAACACCAACTTGATGGGTGGTGTGTGGAGCTTTCAGCTTCAGTTTTCAATCACCTCACCACAGAGGCCGCATTGAACTGAGCTTTCATAGGCACACAACCAAGGCTGCTCTGAACAGCCTCTTTGCATAGACACGCCACTGCCTAGACCCGGTTTGGTGATCCTTTGTTGAAGTCCTTGCACGGCTTGATATTGGACCATGGATCATGTACATTTAGACTCCCCCTCAAGCTTAACTCCGAGACTATGGGAGGAGCTAAGCTTGTGAGATTAGTGTATACAGTTCCATGGTCTTAAGGAACCATCAGTCTTTACAAGACCTGATGTCCTAACCCTTGTGAGTTTTGGCTCTCTTCCTTATACCAGGAATAGATGGTGTTTGAATCACCTTAAGAGCCCTCACAAGGTAGTCTCTCATTGTATGATCACACACTCTACACTTCTTGTAGGCTTTGGGACAGACACGTCCATGTGGTATCATACAATGGCATCATCCTCTCATTGCATATTCAATCACACTACACTTCCTGTAGTTTGTGGACTGACTCGTCCAGTGATGATATGCAATGGCATCAGATCAGTATCATGTCACCTTGGTTTGGTTTGTCACTGTACTTCTTGTATACCTAACAGCACCACAACTCAATGCAAGATTAGATCATCCCATTGGGACCAAACCAAGATCACACATCCGGTTTGATCACCAATGCCTCAACAAGCTATGATCTTGAAACAAGCTAATCACAAGAACAAGATCAAGCACATTTCAATCTCTAAAGTGCAATGTATGCTTTCAACAATACACTGACACATTAGGCTTTCATTTCATGCAGCAATAGATGCAACAACTTAAACAATACTATATGAATGCAATAGGTTCAATCCGAGAGCTATAAGAGACTATGCACACCAGTTCCAATCAAAACGAATGATGCAAGCAACCTAGACAGCTTCTAAATGATGCAAGCAAACACTGATGGATTAAATAAAGGCATTAGAACCAGTGTGCAACCGGATTGACCTTAGACAGAATGAGAAATGCTTATGCAAAACAGATTATCAAAACCATGAAACAAGAGCTTAGACAACTTCTAAATGCTTCAAGACAACCATGATGGATAAGCTATGACAAAAGCGACCAAGAACATACTACAATGCACTAAACAAGCCAGGAGATCCTGGGACACAAACACCACTCAACGCACAACTAAACAAAGACACAAGCTCTTATTAAGGGTTTAAGAGGTTTGCTTACAACCCAAGGAATCTGAGCTGATTCCTTGAACCTCCATGGACACGGCTCATCTGAACTTGGCAGGTTTGAGATGTGGGTTAAGCACCCAACACCTCTCCTTGGTGTGTCCATCCCTCTTGCAATGCTCGCACTTGAGACCCCTTCTGTCCTCCCTCTTGTAGGCCGCCTTGTGGGACTGAGGAACTGCTTCAGCTTGTGATGCAAGGAGAGGACTCTCCTTTGCTTCAAACAACCCGTGTGACCCTTCCTCCTTTTGGACTTGGGAACACACCTCTTCAAGCGTGGGAAGCTTCTCAGACCTTAGGATATGTTTGATAAGGTCATTGAAGGTAGGACTGAGGGTCAAGAGCAGACCAAACACCTTGTCTTGCTCCCTTCTTTCATTCAACACTTCTGGGTCAAGATATTGAGGTCTCAGCATCTCAAGTTCAGACCAAAGGGCTCTGAACTTTCCTAGATGAACCGTGAACTCCTCATTCTCTTGGGACAGGTTGTTGATGGCTCTCTTGATTTCAAAGACTCGGCTGAGGTTAGAGATGTTACCATAGATCTTGTTTAAGGTTTCCCAAAGCTCTTTAGCACTCTCACAGTATGAGTAGGCTTCAAGGATAGATCTTTCTAGGGAGCTTTGGAGAAAGGTCAAGACTGTGTAGTCATCTTGTTGCCACTTCTCTTCCGAGACAATAGGAGAACCAGTATCACCACTGGATGAACTCTCTTGAGAGGCGACAGCTTTGGAGGAGTGTGGAGCACCGGAGATGCAATGGCTCCATAACCCCTTTCCACCAAGGGCTGTCTTCACCAGGCGTGACCAGAGAAGGTAGTTGGGACCTTTGAGGATGACTGGAATGACAATGGCTGGAAGACTCCATCTTGAGGTCGGATATGAGCTAGACTGTCTTCTTTGTCTTCAAAGGTGTGGACTTTAGATCCGGATCAACTGGATCTGAAAGGAGTGATCTTTAGAGCTTGTGACTGATGCGAAAGCTTCACCAGGAGACTGAGCAACCTGGCTCTGATACCATGAAAGTTTTCAGAGAGCAAGTGCTTGAGTGATGAAGAACAAGTATGAAGGAGATGCGGATGAGACTTGATGAGGAAGAACGAGAGACTGATGGAAGAGAGAGAGTGATTCGTGAGAGAGAGTATGAGAGATTGAGAGATTAATGAGAGAAAGAGATTGAGAGACTAAGTAACCAGAGACTTGAGAGAATAGAGAGAGTAAACGAGACTAAGAGAGTGTGAAGAAGAGAACTTCTCTGCTTGTTTATTAACCATCGACATACAAGTGTATAAATAGGAAAGGAGAGCTACTCTAGGGTTTACAAAATATCAGAGCAAGCATGTGGAGTCAAGGGAAGGTTTGAAATGAGTGGAGCAGGAGCTATACACGCTTGGGGACAGCCTGGCTGGTCAAGAGTGTAACTTGGCCTAGAATCGGCCACCAAGGCCTATGCATCTATCCAGAGATCAGTCCAGGTTCAGCCTCCTTCCTTTCCAGCCTGAACCTTATCCATAAACGGTCAAGACAAGCAGCATCTCGCAGATGCCTTCCAAGATGCCATTCTGATCCCATCTTCTTCTCCAAACCATCCGAGTCTCTTTCTTCACCATTGAAGCTTCTATGTGACTTGGGATGCAAGGTAAGACCTAGGGTTGTACGGATTTAGGGTTTGGTCCGTACAACTTGACCCGGTTTTTGCACAAACCTAAAATGTCTTCAAATGGTCGAATATTAAGTTTCCCGGGTCGGCCCGTCCGTACGGTCCGTACAGTCCGTACGGCCGTACGGTACGGACTGCCCTATTTTTGCACATCGACCATTTGCTCCCAAATTGCACCCAAGCCTTCTTCCTTCATAGTAAACCCTTCCTGAACCTTGTTCTAGCTCTTCATAAGCTTCTGGACCCTCCTTAGACCTTGATCAGTCTCTAAGTGGGTTTTGCCCAAGCTTTGCACATTAACCTTTAGTGAGATGGTTTATCACTTCAGGTTAACAAGGTCTTGGCATTGGAGTGACCAAGAACCCAGGTGGAAATGGCCCAGCAGGGACAAATGAAGCAAATCAGTCTCCCCACCTTAGTCATGAGGGGGGAAACGCTGAAGATCAAGAAGGTGGAAGCTCTGACAGCAGTGGAGAGTTTGATTCAGGTCAAGAGGAGTTTGATTCTCCAGAGGAAGATAGAAGTTCCGGGTCTCATGATCAAGGTGGTGATACTCAAGAAGGTCAGAGAAGTACTGAGTATCAAGAGGAGGAAGAATCTGAAGAAGGGGAAGTAGAACAGCAGCAACAGTTGAGGAGAAGTTCTAGGATAAGAAGACCACCATCTGATTGGGTTAACACTAGGGTATACTATAATGCGCAAGAGGTTGCTCACCCATCTCAGGTGGTCTTCTCATTTACTCATTATCCAGAAGAGCATTGTTCCTTTATGGTCAGTCTGGATGAGAGCTATATACCGAGATCCTATGAGGAAGCTGTTAAAGACAAGGAATGGAAGGATCAGTTGGTGCTTAGGCAAGTGCGATGATTAAGAATGACACATGGTATGAAAGTGAGTTGCCAAAAGGGAAGAAGGTAGTGACCAGTAGATGGATCTTTACCATCAAATACTGGGCGAATGGAAATATTGATAGAAGGAAAACCAGGTTGGTTGCAAGGGGCTTTACTCAAACCTATGGAGAAGATTATGTGGATACCTTTGCACCAGTTGCAAAGCTTCACACTATTAGGATCATATTGTCTCTTGCGGTTAAACTTTAGTGGGGTCTGTGGCAAATGGATGTGAAGAATGCCTTCCTTCAAGGGGAACTTGAAGATGAGGTCTATATGCATCCTCCACCAGGTCTGGAACACTTAGTGAAGAAGGGAAATGTGCTTTGGCTCAAGAAGGAAATCTATGGTCTCAACCAACCTCCTAGAGCCTTGTACAACAAGTTGAGGACTACTCTCAATGGCAAAGGGTTCAAGAAATCTGAACTGGATCATACCTTGTTCACTCTCTCGACCACATCAGGTATAGTTGTCCTTCTTGTGAATGTTGATGATATCATTATCACAGGAAGTGACAAGGCAGGTATTCAATCCACTAAAGACTTCCTTAAATCTGTGTTTGAAATAAAAGACTTGGGAGAGATGAAATACTTCCTTGGTATTGAGATATGTAGATCCAAGGAAGGTTTGTTTCTGTCCCAAAGACAATGGGTATAAAGTTCCTCATGAGGGGGGAATGAAGATAGCCGGCCATTCCATGATCCTAAGCTTAATAGAAAGCTTGTTGGTAAGTTGATCTATCTTACCATTACCCAAACTGATATCTGTTTTGCTGTGAACCAGGTGAGCCAACACATGCAAGTTCCAAAGGAACATCATTGGCACATGGTTGAGAGGATCCTGATGTATCTAAACGGATCACCAAACCTTGGAGTATGGTTGTGGTGCAATAGGAGCACAGAATTTGTGGGCTATTGTGATGCGGATTGGGCAGGAGATAAGATGGACAGGAAGTCGACCACTGGATATTGCACCTTCATAGGTTGGAACCTAGTTACCTGGAAGAGCAAGAAGCAGAAGGTGGTCTCTTGTTCCACTGCAGAAGCTGAGTATAGGGCAATACTGAAGCTTACAAATGAGCTGGTGTGGATCAAAGGCATTATGAAGAATGTGGAGATCGATCAATCTACACCAATGACTATGCATTGTGATAACCAAGCCGCAATCCATATAGCTTCCAACTCTGTATTCCATGAAAGAACCAAGTATTTCATCTCTCCCAAGTCTTTAATTTCAAAAACAGATTTGAGGAAGTCTTTAGTAGATTGAATACTTGCCTTGTCGCTTCCTGTGATGATAATATCATCAACATACCCAAGAAGGACAACTATACCTGATGTGGTCGAGAGAGTGAACAAGGTATGATCCAGTTCAGATTTCTTGAATCCTTTGCCATTGAGAGTAGTGCTCAACTTGTTGTACCAAGCTCTAGGAGATTGTTTGAGACCATAGATTGCCTTCTTGAGCCGAAGCACATTTCCCTTCTTCACTAAGTGTTCCAGACCTGGTGGAGGATTCATATAGACCTCATCTTCAAGTTCTCCTTGAAGGAAGGCATTCTTCACATCCATTTGCCACATACCCCACTCAAGACTAACCGCGAGAGACAATATGATACTAATAGTGAAGCTTTGCAACTGGTGCAAAGGTATCCACATAATCTTCTCCATAGGTTTGAGCAAAGCCCCTTGCAACCAACCTAGGTTTCCTTCTATCAATCTTTCCTTTCGCCAAGTATTTGATGGTAAAGATCCATCTACTGGTCACTGCCTTCTTCCTTTTTGGTAACACACTTTCATACCATGTGTCATTCCTGATCATCGCACTTGCTTTAACACCAACTGAATCCTTCAATTCCTTGTCTTTAACAGCTTCCTCATAGGATCTTGGTATATAGCTCTCGTCCAGACTGATCATAAAGGAACCGCTTGGGAATTATACTAGATCCTAGTGTTAACCTAATCAGATGGTGGTCTTCTTATTCTAGAACTCTCCTCAACTGTTGCTGCTGTTCTACTTCCCCTTCTTCAGGTTCTTCCTCCTCTTGATGCTCAGTACTTCTTTGACCTTCTTGAGTATCACCACCTTGATCATGAGACCCAGAAGTTCTATCTTCCTCTGGAGATTCAAACTCCTCTTGACCTGAATCAAACTCTCCACTGCTGTCAGAGCTTCCACCTTCCTGATCTTCAGCGTTTCCTCCCTTATGACCAAGTTGGGGATAATGATTTTCTTCATTTGTCCCTGCTGGACCATTTCCACATGGGTTCTTGGTCACTCCAATGCCAAGACCTTCCAAGTTAATCCTTAGAGTTGCTGCCTTATCCGAGGTAAGGTCCTTCAACTCATCTTGATTCTTCTCCTCATAGTACCGTCTTTATTCTATGAACTTGACATCCCTAGACACCATAACTCTTCTTGCCACCGGGTCATAACACTTGTATCCCTTCTGAGTTGTGGAGTAGCCTATAAACATTGCCTTTGTAGTCTTGGCTTCTAACTTGTTCCTCATCTCTCCTGGAATCAGTACATAGCACAAGAATCCGAAGACCCGTAGATAGTCCACTGATGGTTTGTACTTGTTTAGAACCTCAAAGGGAGCTTGATCATGCAATAACTTTGTAGGTGTGCGGTTGATGAGATAACAAGTTGTAGCCACAACATCACTCCAAAATCTCTTGGTAACATTGGCTTGAAACATTAAGGACCTTGCTACTTCCATGAGATGGCGATTCTTCCTCTCAGCAACTCCGTTTTGCTGAGGATTGTAAGGGAAACTGGTCTGGTGAAGTAAGTTTAAGAGAGTTTAAGAGAGAATGAGCTGAAGAACATCTAGAACATGAAGAACACTTGATGAAAGAGAGAGGAGGAGAGTATTTTCGTGAGAGAAGAGAGAGAGAGAGTAAACAAGTAAAGAGGAGGTTTGTTTCTCCTTAATTAATTCATTCTGCCTACTACATTGTTTTATAGGGAATCAGACAGAGAGAGAGGACAGTGACATTTAGAAACAAACAAAAGAGAAACAATAAACTAATGCAAGTGGTCCTGGTCCTCTCTGGTCGAGATTCCTGATGCTGAGAGTGACCTCTCCTAACAGTCCACTCTTGCCTGATTTGAATCATGTGAATTCTCCTATTTTGAATTCAAACTTGGTCCAGAGAGCACTCCTCCCACGTGAGTAAGGTTGGCAAGTGAGTGAGACTTTCCTTGTCTTCCAAGTCAAGCTAGGTCTTCTCTTGGATGACTTGAGTTCCAAGTCTTGTACGGAATGCCTTGTTCCTCAAGTCTCTGAGTTCCTTCTCCACTTTGTCCATTATGATCAGTGTCTCTCATTCTCTTCTGGTTATTTATCTCAATACTCCCCCTCAAGCTTGACCATGGGACTGGTCAAGCTTGGATACATGAAGAACCTCCCTCATTAAAACCTTAATGTGTAAAACCCAGTGGGAGAAAAACACATTAAGGAAAAAGAGTAGAGGTCTCCATGCAAGGAGAGTTAGTGAGAAGTGAGGTCTATGAGTCCCAATTTTGAATGGATGAACTCACAGACCTTGGTTCTGGCTGCCTTGGTGAAGATGTCTGCCAACTGATCTTCACTTCTCGTGTAGCATGGCAAGATGATTTGCTGCTCCACAGCTTGTCTAACCTTATGGCAATCCACCTCAATGTGCTTAGTTCTTTCATGGAACACACTGATGGATGCTATATGAATTGCTGCCTGGTTGTCACAGTGCATAGTGATTGGGGTTGTAGCCTCTATACCCAAGTCCCTTAGAAGGTTTCTGATCCAGATCAGCTCACTGGTGAGCTTCCTCATTGCCCTATATTCTGCTTCAGCACTGGAACAAGACACAATCTTCTGCTTCTTGATCTTCCAAGTTAACAAGTTACCTCCAATGAAGGTGCAATATCCAGTTGTTGATTTCCTATCAGTTCTGTCTCCTGCCCAATCAGCATCACAGTAACCTACGATCTCTGTGCTTCCATTGCAAGACATCCAAACTCCTTGACCAGGCGCCTCCCTCAGGTATCTCATGATCCTTTCCACCATATTCCAATGATGGACCTTAGGCGCCTGCATATGTTGGCTAACCTGGTTCACAGCAAAGCATATATCTGGCCTAGTGATGGTTAAGTAGATGAGCTTTCCAACCATCCTTCTATACTGCTTCACATCACCATACTGCTTGTCTTCAAACTCCCCCTCTCTGAATACTTTGTAGCCCTCTTCTATTGGTGTTTTGGCTTGTCTTCCTCCAAGGTTTCCTGCCTCAATTAAAAGATCAAGTGTGTACTTCCTTTGAGACAAGAAGAGCCCCTCTTTAGAGCGGCATACTTCAATCCCAAGGAAGTACTTGAGTTCACCTAAATCTTTAATATCAAATACAGACTTAAGGAATACCTTGGTTTCTTTGATACCTTCTTGATCACTGCCTGTGATGATTATATCATCTACATAGACCAAGATGACCACAATTCCTTTTGGGCTGGGGAGTGTGAACAAAGTGTGATCAGCCTCTGATTTCCTGAAGCCTCTTCCATTCAAGGTGGTGCTTAGCTTGTGGTACCACGCCCTTGGGGATTGTTTCAGTCCATATATTGCCTTCTTGAGTCTGAGGACATTTCCAGGTTTAACCAGCTTCTCAAGGCCAGGAGGTGGGTGCATGTAAACCTCATCTTCTAACTCTCCTTGTAGGAAAGCATTCTTGACATCCATCTGCCACAACTCCCATTCCAGGTTGGTTGCAATAGAGAGAATGATCCTGATTGTATGAAGTTTCGCTACTGGTGCAAAAGTGTCCACATAGTCTTCTCCATAGGTCTGGGTGAATCCTCTTGCCACTAGTCTTGACTTCTTTCTCTCTTCCTTGCCATTTGGTAGATACTTGATGGTGAACACCCATTTGCTTGAAACTGCCTTCTTTCCTTTTGGGAGTTCACTTTCATACCAGGTATCATTGATGATCATGGCATTTGCTTCATCATCAACAGAGTCTCTCCATTCCTTGTTCTCCATGGCTTCCTCATATGACCTTGGTACAGATCCCTGATCTAACCCAGTGATAAAGGCTTGATGCTCAAGTGGAAATCTTGCAAGGGAACACACTGCTGATGTTGGATGAGCTACTGCTTGACTGTTGTAGTAGACCCTTGTGTTCTTCCAGTTTGAAGGAGGGTTCCTTGTCCTTGTACTCCTCCTTAGTGGTTGAGCTTGAACTTCTTGAACTTCTTGCTGCTCTACTTCATCTTGAACTTGAGCAGTTTCATGTTCATGTAGTACACTCTCCTGATCATGAGTTTGTGAACCTTGTGGTTGTTCTGGTTCATGATCATTTCCCCCCTCAGGATCAGGATGAGTGGCTTCTTCACCCTCTGGTCTAGTATCAGCTGAAGGAGAAGCTGTGTTAGGCGCCACTTGTGGGTTTGAGAAACTGATTCCCAGATTCTCCATCAGTATCCTTAGGTTGTTTGCTCTATCTGAGGGAGCTTGAGACAGATCCTTCAAGCTATCCCAACTTTTCTCATCATAGAAGCCTCTTGATTCCAAGAACTTCACATCTCTAGAGACCATAACCTTTCTTGTTTCTGGAACATAGCATTTGTAGCCTTTCTGGTTTGGTGAATACCCAATGAAGATAGCTTTGACACTTTTAGCTTCAAGCTTGTTTCTTAGTTCACCTGGTATCAAGACAAAGCACACACACCCAAACACACGCAAATGGTCAATAGATGGATAAGTCTTGTTTAGTACCTCATAAGGAGAGACATCTTGGAGGATCTTAGTAGGGATTCTGTTGATTAGGTAGCAAGCAGTGATCACAGCATCCCCCCAAAACCTTTTGGGAACATTGGTGTGAAACATCTAT
Organism: Moricandia arvensis; assembly: GCA_905132765.1. NCBI lineage: Eukaryota > Viridiplantae > Streptophyta > Magnoliopsida > Brassicales > Brassicaceae > Moricandia > Moricandia arvensis. The sequence continues at coordinate 14,727 of CAJHQP010011209.1, forward strand.
TGATCAGTAAAGAAATAAAGAGAAGACATGAAGTATGGAACATGAAGGAATGAAGAAATCATAAGAAGAGAAGAAACGTGTGACTCAAGTTAGTCCGTACAACCTGTACGGACAACCCTAACCCTACTTGTGACCTAACGTGCCTTGGAAGTGAAGGAACTGAATGGGATGTCGGCCAAGAGGTTCCAGAAGAAAGAGGTGACCGTTTACACTCGACTGGAGCAAGTGGGAGCATTTGAACAGAAGTCACATGTTTGAATAAGCATAGTGGACCGTTTAGGTCAGGTCACTTTCATCGACCAGACCAAACATTATTTTATTGTTTCTCTTTCTGATCTTATGTGTTTATATACCTCTGTATCCTCTTATGTCGAAATTAAGGAATCATAATCCTTCCTTATTCTCTATTCTCTCTGTCGAGTACAAACAACAAACATCTCTCTCTTTCTTCTGCTCTAGAATTAAAGTCACTCTCTCTCTCCTGTTCTTGAGTGTTCTTCACCATATTCTTCATAAACTAACATGGTATCAGAGCCATTCAGCTCCTAAACCTCTAATTTCTTCCGCAAATCTACTCTACTCTCTTCACTCTTTCTTTTCATCCGATCAGTTCTTGATTCTCTTGAAGAACATTCTTTTATCCAGTGGATAATAGCTCTGTTCTTGCGAGTTCATCCTCTGTTCTTCATCATTTCTCACTTTCTTTTCACAATATAAACGGAGTAAACTTGTTCCTTTCCGTGTTCAACTTACTCCAGTATCCAGAAACTCTTTTTCTTTTCTCTAAAACTCTTGGATACATCCTATTACCCACTGGTCCATAGCTTTTCGAAATGGAGCAAAACAAGGCAGTGGTGATTCCAGTCACTCTAAAGGGGGTGAACTACCTACTCTGGTCAAGATTGATCAAGAATGCCCTTGGTGGAAGAGGCTTATGGTCCCATATCACTTCAGATGAGGCGCCAAAGCAAACCGTCCAAGGAGAAGATGGCAAGGAGATTGTGGTGGCAGATGAAGGCAAATGGAGTCAAGAGGACTTCATGGTGCTGAATATCATCCAGAGCTCACTTGATGGTCCTATAATGGAGGCTTACTCATACTGTGAAACCGCAAAGGAGTTGTGGGACACCCTTCAGAAGGTATATGGAAACACATCCAACCTCAGTAGGGTCTTTGAAGTGAAGTGTTGACATGAAGAAATA
>CAJHQP010011210.1:0-15924 GCA_905132765.1 Moricandia arvensis
TGATGAGATCAACCATACATGCAACATTGGAGCAGCAGCGACATAGGTGCATTCAAAGAAGGATATCTTTGCAACCATGAAGAGTTGACCGTGAAACCACTTGCTATAGATTCTCAACTCAACCAGAGCACTCGGCTAATTGGTTTCATACCAAAAGGACTAATGGTTTTAGGAGATATGTCATTTACAAGTCAGACTATCTACACTGCATCTGGGCTGTTCTATTTAAGGAAAGCAATTCTTTGCTTAAGGAGTGTGCAACTCAAACTCACGTATGGAACCAGGAGATCATTACTTACATCTAAGACCACTTGGAGAGTCTTACCATGCACTAAGCCTCACTGGATCAGCCAGATTCTTCACCATCTCAACTTGGCATTTTTTGGAGCAGATTTACAATAAATCCCAATGGCTCTTTCTCTCCATGATTGCCAGCATTTTGGCGTTTTGTTCATTCAAACAGAAGCTCCCCAAGGCTCCTAGAATCTTTCCAAAGTTGTCAAGATACAAGCTTTTTGGTGTGCTCTTTTCCTTTCTCTCGGTTTGTCCCAATGGGTTTTACGGAGGAAGTTTTTAACAGGCCACAACCTGCTTTTACACATCTCCTAGGTGCTTATCTTGGTCCAAGACATATCAGTACCTTATGCTTTTCATTTTAGACTATAGTTTTTATGCATTTATTATTTCCTTGACCTAAAGGAGCCTGTTCCTTTAAGTCCTATATATATGTTCGCAAGCCCACTTTTTGGGCAGTCTTGAATAAACAGAAAAGCTTTTCTTCGGAAACCCTAGAATTCCTCTCTAGAATTCGCCTCCTATCTCTCTGCCTTGTGAGAGACCAGTACCTCCACGCCTAGAGAAGAAGCTTGTGCTGTATCACGAGTCCCTCCATTCCTCGTGTGGTGCACTTCAATCCATCAAGTTACTTCTGTCCAGATTCCTTTGGTTTGATTTAGATCAATCCAGACGAGTCACCCCTTGTGCAGATCGGCTCCTCTCTTGTACTAAGAGTCATACAGCTTTGATAGCTTAGGCTTGTATCAGTTAGACACTGAACCACTTCTTATGTTCCTGTACAGCAACTCAAACTCCAGAATAGATTAGGCCACAAGCATTATCAAAACTTGACTAATCATCAAGTTGACTCCAATGTCAACAGCAATGAACTTCCTAAATGACAATGCATGATAGTCAAGGAACCTGTGCTGGTCCTTGAACCTCCAGGTTAACCGGAGTCATGACTAGACAGATTTGGGTTGCTGGTTTGGGAACCAACACCTCCTTCTTTGTGACCTTCCCCCTTGACCCCTATCATGCCAAGACACCAGCTTTCTCCATGTTTGGAGTCGCCCACACCAAGATCCAAGTTTAAAGTCTCCTTCCTTAAAAGGTTTCTCCTTGGCAGTGAGGAAGAGCGGCTTGGACAAGCTTCCACTCGCCTTCTTTCCCCAGAACGAACATGGAGAGAGGAGATGAACTGAGAATAGCTTCTGGGCACGCCATGAATGATAAAGTTTCGATCTTGAGGGTTTAAACGACTGGATGCACAGAAGCTTCTTCAATGGTTTAGAAATGGCATGAGAGAGAGAGAGAGCTTGAGCTTGTGGATGCTAATGAACCAGGTTCTGATTAACCAGGCTCTGATACCATGAAAGTTTATCAGAGTTCGGCCGTGGGTTGTGTGAGAAGCTTCAACCTCAACAGTTCGGACTGATCTTGTAATAACAAGGAGAAGAGAAGACTTGAGAGAGAATAAGATTGTGTAAGAGACTAAGAGAATAAAGAGACTAAAGAGAGATTCGTGAGACTTAATGAACCAGAGACTAAGATGAGGTGATGTGATCATGGACCAGCCAACTAATGGAGATGGTGAACTGATGGACAAACCAATTTGATGAAGATGCATTGTCTATTCCAGAAGGCCTATGACTCGTTCCAGATCAAAGAAGCTCAAGGAAGCTATTGGAGGATTACTAAGATGTCACTCATACAAGAAGATTGTCTTGGCCGAAGCTTTAATCAACCAAGACACCCTCACCACCATTCAAGCTACCCCTTTATCAAGCTGATCATCGACTAGGCAAGCACCTAAGTGTGCTCTTTTTCCCTACCTTTTGGTTTTTGTCCCAATGGGTTTTCTAAAGTTAGGTTTTTAACGAGGCCTTTAGTTTGCTTCACAAATCACCTAGTTGAATGTATCTTAGGATATGCATGATATGTATGCATATTAGGACCGACCACATTTCTAATCTTAGTTAATTTTAGACTATGGGGGTGGTGTGACAGACAGGGAGAAGATGCAGGGAGGGGTCCCGAAAACATAAGCCACATGGTTTTATTTCATTATGATTCTCGAAACCTAAAGGAGCCTGTTCCTTGGTTTCTATTTAAACTCGTGTAAACCTCTTTCTAAGGCACGCAGTCTTTTAACCTAAACCTTTTTGTATTCTCTCTTTCTCTCTGATCTTTGTTGAGTGCAAGAGCTTGCTGGTGAGTCATATCTGGGCGACTAAGGTTTGGTGTGTCATATCCGATCTAGTGCCTAGGAGTATCAAGGAGATCTTCCACACCTCTTTGTGTTCACCAATCGATCCACAAGCCTTGGTAAACTTGAGTCTTTGATTCGTTTACGCAAGGATCTATCCCAAACAATCCAGAGAAGCATTCCTAGAACGTGTTTATGAGGAGCACTCAGGAGATCATGTCAGCGTGAGGTAGCAAGATGAAGAAGGAAGTGAAGATAACAATGGACGCTGAACCTGAGCACGAAGTACATGAGAAACCAGACTGGAAGAAGCACCCTCACTAAATAAGAGAGGTATGCAGAGGTAAGAAGAGACCATCAAAAGCGGGTAACAACTCGAGTGTACTATAGTTTGCCAAGCAGTAGCTCACAAGTCCAAAGTCAGTGATGTATGGTTCTTCTTTTGCAAACAAGCTCCCCAAAGAAGCTTGGGTCATTCATTATCAAGTCTGGCGATGAAACGCAAGTTCCTCGGTCACATATGAGGAAGCTATGAGGATGAAAAGATGCGAGCCTCTGTTGCTGATGAGCTCTAATGCATGAATTCAAGATGAGACATGGTAAATGAAAGATCGAGCTACCTAAAGGGGAAGCAAAGGCAGTTAACCAGTATGCGTGGATATATCACCATCAAGTTTCCTGCCAACACTGGCGAAGATAGAAAGGAGGAAGACTAGAATTATGTGGCATAGACGATTTCTTCACTCAAATCGATCATGGAGAAAACGACTATTCTGACATTCCTTTGCACCAGATAATGCTAAACTCCATACGCATATACGCATTGTTCTATCAGTGCGCAATCCAATCTGAAATGGGATCTTGGCAAATGGATGTCAAGAATGCCTTCTCTTCAAGACTGAACTTGAAGATGAAGTCTACATAGAAGCTCCACGCACGTCCCTTGAGAGTCTTGTGTGAAACCAGGAAATAAGTGCTGAGGTTGAAGAAGCAATCTGACATGTCTCAAAAGCGAGTCGCCTACGAGCTTGTCACAACAAACTGAGCACTACATCCTGACATGGGCGTCGCTCAGGAAGTCTGAGTTAGACACTCACTCTCTCACCCTCACCACTAAGCTCAGGTCATTATATGTCTTACTACGTTTATGTTGATGATATCATCATAACTGGTACAGTGACAAAGAAGGTATGACATCAAGATACCAAAGATCTACTTGAAAACTCCAGTGTTTGAGATTAACAGACTAGGGAGATGAAATACTTCCTTGGTATTGAGGAGATGTAGAGCCAAGAAGGTCGACTATTCATGTCCCAAAGGAAATATACACATGATCTTTTGAAGGATGCAGGTAAACTAGGTGGGAAGACAGCCAAAATGCCACTGAAGATGGATATAAAGTTTCCACGTGAGAAGATTGAGGACAGCCCAATACCTGAGATCCTAAACTCTATAGGAGGAGGGTTGGTAGCTAATCTACTTAACTATACTCGTCCTGTATATCTGTTTGCTGTGAACCGGTGAGCCAACACATGCAAGCACCAAGTGGAACATCACTGGAGGATGGTGGACCGGTATCCTCAGTTACTAAATGGATCTTCTGGCCAAGGAATATGATGGATGCAATGGAGGGCACGAAGTGGTGGGTACTGTGATGCAAAGATTGGCAGAGACCGAGCTGACAGAAAGTCCCTACAGGCTATTGCACCTTCATTGAGGGAACCTGGTACTTGGAAGAGCAAGAAGCAGAAAGTGGTCTCGTGTTCAAGTGCTGAAGCTGAGTATAAGAGCCTGTGAAGCTGACAATGAATTTGGTGGTGGATCAAAGGAGATATTGAAGCATCTTAGGAGTTGAGCAAGCCACACCAATGACTATGCATTGTGACAATCAGGCGGCTATCCACATTGCAACAACTCAGTGTTTCATGAGAGAACCAAGCACATGAGGTAGACTGTCACAAGGTGAGACAAATGATTGGTCTTGGAGAGATCTTACCGTGTTATACAAGGAGTGGAGGATCAGTTGGCGGATGTCTTCACTAAGGCAGCAAGACAAAAGGTCATTGAGTCTAATTCATACCAGATTAGACTCATTGACCTTGCACCAGACAACTAATCCCCTCGCTATGAGTCTCCACTCTTTTTCCCTCATCAAAGGTTTTATCCCACAAGGGTTTTCTCTTTGGTGAGGTTTTTAATGAGGGGGATCTCATAGCCTTCCAAGCTTGACTTTGTTCCATATGGTCAAGCTTGAGGGGAGTGTTGATCTGAGTTAATAAAGAGAGGAAGGTCTAAGAGGTTCAGAATGATGTTTGGGATCAAGGAGGTTTGTGCAAAATTAGGGCGAGTGTACGGACGGTACGGACTGTACGGATTGTATCGCCGACCGTACGGACCACTCGACCTAAAACCACTTTATTCTCGACCAAAACCATTTTGGGTTTGTGCAAATTCCGGGTCAAGTTGTACGGATGAACCTGGTCGTACAACCTAAGGTCCGTACAACAATGGTGGATACTTGGGTTACAGCAGGAAGAAGGCAAGGTTAAATGGTGTGGGTAAAAGAAGGAAGTTAACCATTGGGGTTACTCAGTAAGAAGATGGCTCGCGGGATAAGGTTTATTGCTTGACCGAGACAGCCTGTCCCTTGCTGGAAAGAAGAAGGCATCTGGTCAAGATGCCAAAAGGATCTCGCACCCACAGCCACAAGTTTGAATCAGGCGCTCCTCTTCCCCTTGACCGGCCACGTCTCCCTTTCATAGCCTTTGCTTTATTTGTATCCGTTGTAACCTAAATCCCTCTCTATATATTTGTATCTCCTCTCAGAAGTAATTCAATCAAGCAAATCATTTCTTTCTCTGTGCGTTCTCTCTGACTCTCTCTCGAGGTCATCATGAACTTCGAGTAGGTAAACTCTCTTCTAGATCTCTCAATCTTTCACTCTTTCTGCTCATTCTCTCGGTTACTCTCGGTACTCTACTCTCACTCTCTCATCTCCACTGGTTGCTTCTCTTAGATATCTCACGATCCTCTCCACCATGTTTCCAGTGTCATGTACTCTTTAGGGGTCTTGCATATGCTGACTGACTTGCTCTAGCAAATACATACGTCGTGCGTCGAGTGATGGATTCACGATGTAGATGAGCTTCCAACCATTCTCCTCTACTGACTTGGATCATCTTCATAAGGCATGTACTCCTCAACATCGTGCTCTCGCAGACACCTTAGTAGCGCCATTCTTCGTCCGTTGGTGAGTTTCGCGTCTATGCTATCCATAGGTCTCCTTGCGCGTCAAGTGTTGCAAACCACCAGATCACAGCCCTGCGTCATCACTAAATCACGAGTATTGCAGGCCTAAAGACAGTACACACCATGCATCTACAATCATGTAACCCACTCTGGTCCAACATCAGCATGCAAGGAAAACACGTTGATGTGATCACGTGCCGGGAACTATCCGTCTAGCGAAGTCCCTACCAAGTACTTCTAACTCTCACCCAATGGTCTCTCCGTATATCAAATGGCAACAGTCCTCTTAAGAATGAAAGAGCTGTCTGAGAGTATACCTTCCTTGTCGCTTGCTGTGATGATGATATCATACTCACATTACACTTAGGATCACCACAATTCCTCTGCTGACTGGTGAGGACTGAAGAGGGTGTGATCAGCTTCAGATGTCACAAAGACCTCTTCCATTAGAGTGGTCTGACTGCTTGCTGATACCAGAGCCCTTGGATGACTGCAAATTTCTAACCGCTTAGACTGCCTTCTTCAGCTAGCAGAACATTGATCCAAGTAGTGTATTCGAAGACCACAAGATCTCTAGGCTCAGCCGGATGGAGCTAGGTGCGTCATGTAGTACTTCATCTTCCACGCTCTTCGTCTGTAGGAACCGAAGCGATTCTTCTACACCACTCTGCCATAGCATCCATCCCACAGTTGACCTGCAAGTGAACACGAATCATCGACTTATGTGTATGTCAGCTTGGCCACAGTGCCAAAAGTAGCATCATCAGTCTGTGGCTCCATAGTGTTAAACTGAAAGCGTAGAGAACCGCGCTTGCATCATCTAGCCTTAACTGTCTTCTGCCTTCTACTGGTTCCAGGTTTGCGAGCATTCAGTGTACTGATGGTGAAGACTCCATCGACTCGTCACTGCCTTCTTGCCTTTAGGAAGCTCACGCTTCATACCAAGTATCATTTACTGTCATTGCATTGGTTTCATTTCCCAACTGAATCCCTCCATTCCTTGTGCTCCATAGCTTCTTCATATGTCCTTGGAATGTACTCCTGATCCAATTCACCAATGAACACTACAGTTCTTGTGGATACTGAGCCAAAAGAACACATTGCTTATAGGATGAGCTACTGCTTGTGAGTTGAAGTAAACTCGTGTGTTGATCAATTGGAAGGAGGATTTCGGATTTTGGTACTCCTTCTCAATGGTTGTATCTGAACATTTCCATCCACAGCTGGTGCTTCCTCATCATCCCTAGACTGATCATCATTTCACCACTAACCTTCTTCTTGCTCATCTTGATCATGAGAAACTGAACTTCCTTGTGGTACATGTTGTTGTTCAGTTTGGTTCCCCCCTTCAGGATCAAGGTGAGTAACCTCAACAGCTTCATCTTCAGGCTCCTCATTCATCTCTTCACTTGTGGGTGTTGAGGACCTTGTCTTGTCTCATGAACAAGTACAACCCTCTCTTCTGGTATACTGATGCCAAGGCTTTCCATTACCCTTCTCAAATGATTGCTTTATCTAGGGCTGATTGAGATAGATTCTTCACCTCATCCCAACTCTTTCTCATCATAATAACCCTTAGTCTCCCAAACTTCACATCTCTTGATATTAAGAACCCTTCTTGCCACTGGATCATAACACTTATAACCCTTTTGTGTGGGAGAGTATCCAATGAACATAGCTTTTGAGCTTTTGCATCTAACTTGCTCCTCTGTTCCCCTGGTATCACACAAAGCAGAGGCATCCAAATACACGCAGATGATCCAAAGAGGGCTTGTTGTTGTTTAGTACCTCAAATGAGACAAATCATTAAGAATCTTAGTGGGAATCCTGTTGATCAGATAACAAGGTTTAATGAAGAACACAGCAAGAACATGAGAGAGAGAGAGATATTTCGTGAGAGAATAGAGAGAGAGAACCAGAATAAAGAGGAACTGATTTCCTTGCTCATTTAGTTGGTCCAAGAGTTACATAAATAGACACAAGAGAAGACAATAAGAACATGAATAAACAAATTAACTCTGGATGGTCTCTGGTATGGGGTCAGGGCACGTTCAGCTTGGACAGAAAGGACAGCTCCCTTCTCTCTCTCTTCCTTGGCCAAACATGTGACTTTGGTTTGTCACCACACTCCAACGGCTCCAGCCACTTGTTTCCCCTTATTTAATTTATTCAGAGCCTAAGGAGACCAGAAGAAGTTATTTAAATTCGTCCTCAACCCTAACTTGCCTTCCAAGCCACTCTTAGGTCAAGCTGTACGGACAGACTTGCCTCCCAAGCTAACTTGAACTTCTGCCTTTTCCCTATTTATTCTTGCTTCATCTCAACACTCCCCCTCAAGCTTGACCATGTGGAACAAGTCAAGCTTGGAAGCTATGAAGCATTCCCTCATTAAAACCTTAACTAGGTAAAACCCAATGGGAGAAAACCCAAGTCAAGGAAAAAGAGTAGAATACTTCATAGAGGAGAGATCAGTGAGATGAGAGATCCATGAGTCCAAGTTTTGAATGGATGAACTCACAGACCTTTGTGCTTGCTGCCTTGGTGAAGATGTCAGCTAGTTGATCTTCACTTCTAGTGTAGCAAGGCAATATAATCTTCTGCTCCACAGCTTGTCTAACCTTGTGACAATCCACTTCAATGTGTTTGGTCCTCTCATGAAACACATTGTTGGATGCTATGTGAATTGCGGCTTGATTATCACAGTGCATGGTGATTGGAGTTGTGGTCTCAATTCCCAAGTCTCTAAGTAGATTCCTGATCCAAATGAGCTCACTTGTAAGCTTCCTCATAGCCCTATATTCAGCTTCTGCACTTGAACATGACACAATCTTCTGCTTCTTGCTTTTCCAAGTTACTAAGTTGCCACCAATGAAAGTGCAATAGCCGGTTGTGGACTTCCTGTCCACTCTATCTCCAGCCCAATCTGCATCACAATATCCAACAATCTCAGTACTCTGGTTGCAGCCTAACCAAACTCCTTGTCCTGGTGCCTCTCTTAGGTATCTCAAGATCCTCTCCACCATGTTCCAATGGTGTATCTTTGGTGCTTGCATATGTTGGCTGACTTGATTCACTGCAAAACACACGTCTGGCCTTGTGATGGTAAGATAGATGAGCTTTCCAACCATCCTCCTATATCTCTTGACATCTTCATATGGCTTGTTCTCTATCTCCCCCTCACGTAAGACTTTGTACCCATCTTCTAGTGGAGTCTTGGCTGCTCTTCCACCTAAGTCACCTGCCTCACTCAACAAATCAAGTGTGTACTTCCTTTGAGACAGAAACAGCCCCTCTTTAGATCGGCATATCTCAATCCCAAGGAAGTACTTTAACTCACCCAAGTCTTTTGATATCAAATGATGATTTAAGAAAGACTTTAGTTGAGAGAATACCTTCTTTATCACTTCCAGTGATGATGATATCATCCACATATATAAGGATTACCACAATGCCTTGTGAGCTGGTGAGAGTGAAGAGAGTATGGTCAGCTTCTGATTTCACAAACCCTCTTCCATTGAGTGTGGTACTGAGCTTGTGGTACCAAGCCCTTGGTGATTGCTTCAACCCATAGATAGCCTTCTTGAGTCTAAGGACATTTCCTGGTTTGACTAGGTGTTCTAGGCCTGGAGGTGGCTTCATGTAGACTTCATCCTCAAGTTCTCCTTGCAAGAAAGCATTCTTCACATCCATTTGCCATAGATCCCACTCCAAGTTTACTGCCAAAGATAAGATGATCCGTATGGTATGAAGTTTTGCCACTGGTGCAAAGGTGTCAAGGTAATCTTCTCCATAGGTTTGGGTGAATCCTCTTGCAACCAATCTAGTTTTGCACCTCTCCACAGTACCATCTGCATTGTATTTGATGGTGAAAATCCACATGCTGGTCACTGCCTTCTTCCCTTTTGGAAGTTCAGCTTCATACCAAGTGTCATTGGTGATCATGGCATTGGTTTCATTTCCCACTGAGTCTCTCCACACCTTATGCTCCATAGCTTCTTCATAAGTTTTAGGTATGTATCCCTGGTCCAGTGTGCCAATAAACACAACATGTTCTTGTGGGTATTGAGCTAGAGAACACACACCTCTGGTGGGATGAGCTACTGCTTGTGAGTTGAAGTAGACTCTGGTATTGACCCAATTTGATGGAGGGTGTCTAACCCTGGTGCTTCTTCTCAATGGCTGGACATTTTCTTCAGTTGGTGTAGTCTCATCATCCGCAGATTGATCTCCACTCACCACTTCCTCTTCTTGTTGCTCTTCTTGGTCATGAGAGACTGAACTTTCTTGTTGTGGTTCAGTTTGATTCCCCCCTTCATGATCAAGAGGAGGAGCCTCAGCATTTCTATGTTCAGATTCCTCTTGTGATGAACTAGGCTGATCTTGTGTTGGCTCAGTCTCAACACTCCTTCTTGGTATACTGATGCCAATACTTTCCATTACCCTTCTCAAGTTCTCAGCTCTATCTGAGGTTGATTGAGATAAGTCTCTTACTTCTTCCCAACTCTTCTCATCATAGTAGCCTTTAGACTCAACAAACCTCACATCTCTGAGAGATTAGAACCCTCTTGGTTTCTGGAGAATAACACTTGTATCCCTTTTGGTGAGGAGAATAGCCAATAAACATGGCTCTGGTGCTTTTTGGTTCTAACTTGTTCCTTTGCTCTCCTGGAATTAAAACAAAACACAAGCACCCAAATACCCGAAGGTGATCTATAGATGGTCGATGTTTGTTTAGTACCTCATGTGGCGACTGATCTTGTAGGACTTTGGTGGGAATTTTGTTGATTAAATAGCAGGCTGTCATCACTGCATCTCCCCAAAACCTCTTTGGTACATTCATGTGCATGACACCTCATGCTTTCCGCCACTTCCATAGATGTAACTATTCTTTCTCTCAGCCACACCTTTTGTTGCTGGACGTATACTGCGACAGCATTGTTTGGTTGGATCATACTCCATGTTGAGCTACGCGTGCTTTCGTCTTGAAATGCATTGCTGGTGTGTATTCTCCTCCATTATTCTGATCTGAATTTTTAATTATCTTGACATTGTATGGTAGAGATACATAACGTTTGAAATTTATGAATGCACTCTAACACCTATCCTTTGATTGAAGCATCTGATCCATGTGTACTTAGATTTTTCAGATCTATAAATGTTCACAAAATACTTATTGATGGCTGCTCTCTAGATGCACAAGGGGCAGTCCACACATAGTTTTGATCCGTAACCAGAAAGGAGAGAGAGAGTTTATGTGTTTGTCTGCGAGAGAGAATAAGAATGAGGAAGGATTGTTTTCCTTGCTTTCTGAATAATGAGGTTACAAGGTATTAAATAGACAGCAATAAGATGCCTTCTGCCCAACAGTAATAAACAATATAAACCATATAATAACCAACCCATGCTATTCTGGATCGATTGTTCTGTGTGTGGGAGAAGTAAAGCATGTTCTCGCAGGTAAGTGGGATGTGCAGGTTGTCGCGAGTGCACTTGTCTGGCAAGTTGCTGGGATAAACAATTCTCTTGCAGTTCTGCTCCTTGTCTGGCAAGTTGCTGAGAGCAACATGCTTCTTATTTATTAATAATAACTATTCTCCCTTGTGTTTTCTTGTCTCCACCGGTGCCTCCAAGTTTGAATATTCAAACTTGGCGAGTTAATGTCTTCTGTTCTTCCTTGCCTCTCACGTTTCTTCTAGTCTCGGATGAGCTTCCTTTGTGTGTCAAGTTACTAATGTCTTTCTCTCCTCAAGCTAAGCTCATCCTCTCTTTATTTCGTTTGTCTTCCTTTATTTATTAGGTCTAATAGAAAGCTTGATGTTCTTCTGGATACTGAGCAGAAGCAGCACACTGCACTTATTGGATGAAGCCACTGCTTCAGCATTGAAGTACACTCTGTGTTAATCCCAGTTTGATGCAGGTTCTTGATCCTGTACTCCTTCTTAGGCTGCTGAACCTGGTCGTCTCTTCCACTTCCTGCCTCTTCGTCCTCATCGAACCTGAGCAGTTTCAGTCTCTTGTTCTTCAACACCATCCTGATCATGAACTTGGTTCTTGTTCATTGCCTTCAGGATCAGGATGATGTGAGACTTCTTCAGCCTGTTGTTCAGTTTCTTTAGGAGGTGTAGCTTCTCTGGTGGCCTCCTTTTCCTTGGATAACTGATTCCCAGACTCTCCATGATTATTCTCAGGTTATTAGCCTTGTTAGAAGCCTGAGATAGCGTCTTTCAGCTCATTCCCATTTCTTCTCAGCATAGAAAACCTTTTCCTTCCATAAATTTCACATCTCTGGATACAAGAACTCTTCTTGTTTCAGGATTGTAGCAACTTGTATCCTTTTTGTGTAGAGGAGTATCCAATGAAGATACACTTCATGCTCTCTTGCTTCTATGCTTGTTTCTTTGTTCTCCTGGTATCAACACAAAGCAGGCACATCCAAACACTCTGAGGTGATGAATAGATGGCCTGGTTTGTTCAACACTATCATAAGGAGAGACATCCTTCAGCACCTTGGTAGGGATCCGGTGATGAGATAGCATGCTGTGACAAACAGCATCACTCCAAAACCTTTTAGAACATGCATGGAACATTCATTGATACTAGCCACCTCCAATGAGATGTCTATTCTTTTCTCTCAGCCACTCCATTTTGCTGAGGAGTATGAAGGACAGCTTGTCTGGTGGGACTATGCCATGCTTGCTAGATGACTCTTGAATGCATTACTTGTATACTCTCCTCCATTGTCTGACCTCAGTACCTTCACATTAGCCTTTAAAGTGGTTAGTTACATAAGATTGGAAAGTTCATAAATGCATCTAACACACGATCCTTAGAAGGCAGCAAAGTAACCCAAGTGAATTTTTGATTTCTCATCTTATAAATGTGACAAAATACTTATAGTTATCCCTAGAAATACATGGAGAGGTCCAAACATCAGAGTGAAACTAAATCAAAACATTTTCATAGATAGTAAACTGATGTTGGAAACACAGATTTGCAATGCTTTCCTAAGATGCATGCTTCACATTCCAAGTGGCTAGAAATGACATGTCAGGCAGTATAGTTCTAATGCCACGAGAGTGTGGATGTCCTAATCTAGCATGCCAAGTAGTGCTATCACATATGATTAGTGCTGGTCATGCATAAAGGAGTAGAAATAGAGGGATGAGAAGGCTTAGTCTTTTTGGAGATGTATAAACCATATTTGCTGTTTCCTTCTCCATCACCTTCCCTGTCTTAAGGTCCTGAAACTCAACATCATTAGGCCTAAAAACCACCTGACAATTCAGGTCAACCGTGGCCTTCTTGACTGAAAGTAAGTTAGAAGCAAAACCAGGCATGTAGAAGGCAGTGGATTCTCTATCAAACACTTAGGTTTCCCTATTCCTTCTATCTTCACCGTTATCTCCATTGGCTATTATTACATTCCCTAAGGCAGGCCTTAAACATCACTAATAAGATTCCTATCACTAATCATTATGATGACTAGCTCCAGAATCTATTATAATTGGCTTAGAGACAGGGGAATGCTGTACCAGACTTCTTGGAGGCAGATATGGCCTTGCTGCTCGGATTAGTGGCTCTATGTCACTCATCCTGATGGGACCATCATTGATCACAGCCTTGTTCCAATAGTTTACTCCACTAGATTCACTAATAAATGGTCAGAGTACATGGACTTTCCCTCCAAGACTTTTTGCTCAGCTTCCTTTAGCTTCTTGGCGTCATGTTGGCTTCTGAATTTGGTTCTTTTATGAGCTAACTTCTGCTTTCTTCTATTGTCTCCATATACCAGCCACGTCCTGTCTTTCTTCTTCTGCATATTCATTTTTATGATGAACCGGTTTTCTCTTCCTGAAGAGTTTCTGTGCTCCTTGCCTCTCTTTGGATCAGAAAACAGACTTCATCTAGGTTTGGGAAGCTGACCTCTCTTTACGATATGCTTTATGAGATGGTTGTTAGGATGGATGGGTTCAGGAGTTAAGACTGAAAACCTTAGCCTGCTCATATCTTTCCCTTTATGACCTCATGGATCTAAGGAGATAAGGTCTAAGCTCAATCAAGCTCTGCCCACAGGCTTCTGAACGTGCCAAAAATACTGATTGAACTCCCATCTCCTTTCTGGCTCAGGTTGTGATAATCCTGCTAACTTTCAAACACACGACTTGTTAAGTTGAGGTATCTAGTTAGTATGAAATAGAGAGAAGGAGGAAAAGAGATGGGTTAGGGTCGACCTTGTCCGTACAAGGCCGTACAAGGCCGTACAGGCCGTACAAGGCCGTACAAGGCCGTACAGGCCGTACAGGCCGTACAAGGTCGACCCAAAAGAGCTTTAACCATGTTTTGGCAATGTGCAAAATAGGGTTGTCCGTACAAGAAAAGTTACTGAGGTGAAAAAGGTAAAAAGGTAAAGAGGTAAAAGAGGAGAACTTACCATGAGGAGATCGTGGTTAACTTGGAGTGAAAGGAAGGATTGGGTCGGGTAAACCTTGAAGCTTTAGGCGCCAAGGTTACCGTTTGAGATAAGGCTTGGTCAAGCTTCCAGCCGGTGCAAGCCTGTAAAGTGAGGAGCATCTAGTCAAGATGCCATTGGCATCTAGCCACCAGAGCCACTCGTTTGAACCATTAGGCGCGCCTCTTCTCCTGTCCACATGCTTTCCCTCTCTTGCTTTACGAAACCCTTGTAAACCCTCTCTATATATTCTGAACTCTCTCTATGAATAAAGCATACAGTTCTCTCTAAACTTTCGAGTCTCATAATGTTCTTCATAGTCTCTCATTAATCTCCTTAGTTCTTAGTCTAAACCGAGTCTTTCTTTCATCAAATCTCTTTCTATTCTCGTTCTTGTTACTTATTTGTCTAAGATCTTAAAAGATCTTACGGCTCAGATTGGAGAGATTCCCATACACAGATTTAAGACTCTCCCACAGATCTTTGGCAGTTTCAAAATGTGAGTAAGCCTCCAATATTGGTTCTGAGAGAGAGTTGTGGATGATCTCAAGTGCTTGCTGGTCTTCTCTGACCCACTTGTCTTCATCCATCAAACCAATCACCTGACTATCCTCTTGAGTCATCCTCTTTGAAGCTTCAGCCTTCATGATGTGGCTGTCCAAGTCCATGACTTCCAATGGTAACTCTGCCACTCTTGACCATAACAAGTAGTTAGAACCCTCAAGGGTTACTGGAAATAACACTTCTTTTCTTCATTTCCATGGCTGATTTCTTTACCCAATGGTTAAAGCTATTATCCCAGTGGGTAAAGATGAAGACCACCAGAAGAATTTTTAAAATAAGCAGCAGAATGTGATTTGCAGATGGAAATGGGAAAATAAGAGAGAAAAGATAAACAATGGATTTGAGGAACTTAGATGCTCTGAGAGTGTAGAACACAGAGAATTTTTGGAAGAGAAACAGAGTAAAACAGAGCAAAACAGAGCCAAAACAGAGCAAAAAAACAGAGAAAAACCAGAGTAGATTTTGCGGAATATAAAGAAGGCTAGGAGCTTAAAGCTCTGATACCATGTTAGAATTATGAAAGTATGATGAGAATAGAAGAGAATTGTCGAGTTTGGTTGAGTTTGAGTGAAGAACAGAGAGATGAACTCAAGAACACATTTCTGGACAGAATAGAGAGAGATAGAGAGAGAGAGTGAGAGAGAGAGAGAAAGAGAAAGGAGGATTCGAAATCCTTACTTCATTTCATGCTTGTTTACATATTAATAAAGAGACAAGAGAGTACATTCAGAGAAAACAAAGAGGAAATATTAAATAAGTTGCTTCTGCTCTGTGAAAGTGACAGCACTCCAACAGCTCTATTGCTTAGCAAGACATGTGACTCTTTTCAAATTCAACTTGTCACAGATATATCTTGCTCCCCAACGGTCTTCTAAGTCTCCAGAAGTGTATCTTGGTCGACAATGCTTCCTTGCCTTGTCTTCCAAGTCATTAGGTCAGACTAGAAACCTTGTGATCCAAGTATGTACGAAATTACTTGTAGAGCAAGTTGATGAGTTCTCTTCTTTTCCATTTGTCCTCTTAGTCTCTCTTTTGGTTCTTCATCTCAATAGTTTTCATGGACTTGCTGGCTTCTACAGGAGGTTTGTGAAAGACTTCAGCACCATTGCTGCCCCACTCACTGAAGTCATCAGAAGAATGTGGGATTCGCATGGGGGCAAGCTCAGGAAGATGCATT
>CAJHQP010011211.1:0-15924 GCA_905132765.1 Moricandia arvensis
TGAATTTTAGATGAAATTGATTTTATAGATTGTCATTCTGGTGAGATAAATGTTTTTTAATATTGAGTAAAATCTACAATTTTTTGAATATAATAATTTATGTCTTTATGGCAAAAATATATAATTTATTTCTAATCCAAAATAATTGACTACAAATTATATTTTTATGAATAGTTGATTTCAAATATAAAATTGTTCAATCATATATTACTTTTTACTAATAAATATATCCAGTTTTTTTGTAATTTATGTTAGTATAAAATTTGTGTGATGTTTTTTTTTTTGATGATAAAAAATTAAGAACTTTCATAAAAAGATAAAAATTATATGTCCACTGAAATAGCCTATTTTTATTACCAGTTTCCCATTGTTATAGGCTCTATTTATGGTATAATTATGTGTGTCTAGGCTTATGTTGTAAGTCTATTACAGTCCAAACACGTTTTGACGAATATGAATACTTGAGCTTTTAGTAGCATTTAGAGAAAAATCCGACTGAACATTTGGAGGTCGAAGTAAGAGCTAGTCGCGATATCGACACACAACTTGGCGTCTACCCCATATTAATCTCATGGACCAGATATCTAAGTTGCACATCTGACACGATCGCATTACCAATCCAGCTGACACCGATTTTCAAGAGCCTAATTAAACTATACACAAGAACTTAACCAAGAATCCTGGACGAGATTGCCTAGACATTAGGTTTATGTTTTTTTATTACTTATGTATTGCCACCCAAAATATTGTTTTGATTCTCGTTTCTGGTGCTGCGTCCTGAATGTGCAAAGTGTGGGTGAACCAATCACTCCTTCCATAGGTCTTACAATATTTTTTTAAGAGAAAGATGCAATCTTAGGAATTTGTATTGAACCCCATAATCTAATCCTAATTCAAAATATTATCTTACTTTGATTATTCTGAGAGTTTACAATTAGATTTAGGTTGATTGAGTATAAACTATGGTATTAACCAAAAGTTAGGATTTATTAAGTTATATCATGATTGAGTGTGTTTAATATTTGCATTTAGAGTAGCTAACTAGATTCTCGAAAGGTTAGACATGACGACTACGAGATATTGATGTTCCATAAATACTCCATTGAAAGGTTGTTAGGGCCAATCAATAGCTGTTCTAATTAGCTTGTGAACATAATCAAATCGTTAACACTCTTTCAATTCACCTCAATCCATAGCCTTAAGCCGTGGAACATGTCTTCTTGCCGCAATACGACTGAGTAAAAGGTCAAATAAATAATATTATGATTCCAAAAATTTACATAATATGTGCAACTACCCCTACTCCCCTATATTATGAAGCTTGAAACCCATAGATCTAACATATACATTACTATACATCAGTTAGATATTGAAAATTCCATATTTAAATTACTAGCCATATTTCATATATTGATCACACCCTTCTAAAAATAATATTTTCTTAAAACTAATTGTAAACCAATAATATATATTATAATTAACTAGCTATTACTTTATAAAAAGAAATCATTTGTTCATTGCTATGTGGATTTGATCCCTAAACTAATACGAACCTGTCTCTTGTGCAATAGAGTATTGTTTGTGGTCGATAGATATCTGGTTAATTTGATAGTATGTTTAGGATATGCCTATGCCTTCTTTTTCTAACAATAAAACACACACCAGTTTCAAATTGTGCGCCGTTGCAGATGAACAATGAATCGCATTAGCACTTTAGTTTCTCAGGATAGTCTAGCGTGTGTTTCCTTCAAGTACTGATGTCTTCTTTTTCTTTGCTTTTCAGAGCAACAAAGAGTACCAGGAGCAAAATCATAAAAGAGCAAGAATTATTGTACTCAGACCACCCAATCAACTCGACTGTCTGTACGCATCCACCAAAGAAAGACGCCAGCAATCCATACAGTCACTATACAATCTTCAGACGTCGACCGACACTTCTTATGGCGCGCCTACATCCACTCTACATCAGCAAGCTCTCGCACACGACATTGATCAACTTAGAATCGATCGACATCATCTTCCACCCGCAGTCGATCCCTGATGACAGCAGATGTAGTTCATATCGGTTGCGTCTATAATAGTTGTTCATAATGAGAACGGACACTGTGCATGACCGATATGCGGTCATCTGGCGTATGTAGATCCCGTGTGTCAAAAGATTAGACGATCAGGGCCTGTAATCCTGCATACAGAAGCAGGATACGATAGTAGCAGCTATACAATAGAGCTCTAACCTTGAAGCTAATAACGACCACAAGACTGCTTAGTGAACGTAAATGGCTGACTACAATCGTTCCAGACCATGTTCTACGACCAGCGATCCGCATTCGTATCCTCCAGCTCGTTTCAGAGAACGATTTTGCAGTAATCAAAGGCCCCGAGCCTTCTCATTTAGACTTGTAGCGAGACACTTACTCATGGTGCGTACATGAGCACCTTAGACTTTCATCTGAGCGATTTGAGCATCCAATGACTGCATTTTAAAGCCATGGTAATCCCTGAAGACTCATCTTTTGTGTAAGCCTCTGTCAAGTTACTCACTCGCTGGAGAAGCTCATATTGCTTAAGCAACTACAACAGATCCTGACATCCTGGTGACTATACATCAAACGTCTTTCTGCGTACTTCTTTGATGACACTATAGAGCAGAAGATCCGAGGAGCAAGATTGCTACTTTTTCACAAGACACCTTCAGAGTTCTTTCAGAAAACTCTACTTTTGTGGGATCAGATTCAAGTCTCTACCAGAGGAGACTATCCACATCACCGGAGATCACGGCGGTCAACGAGTGCAGCTTCTCATGTACTTCCTTAGAGTATGGATACTACAATTAGATGCTTTGGAGCACATCTAGTGAGAAATTTAGCACCAGATAGCCTTGAAGAAGCTCACGAGATTGATTGAGAATTCTCTGCATCTAGCAGCAGCACCAAGACATTGTCGTGAGAGAAGAAAATCAATTCAGCAGTAAGCAAGGCGAGCAGATTTAAGAAGTCAGGTAAAACTAGATATGTAGAGATTTTCAAGAAACATGTTACTTTCAGAAGGGATAGCCATTGAGTCTGGCTAGAGAAGATGAGATTGAAGAGAAGAAGATGCATAACTACACTGCATGGTGATTCGGTTTCCAGAGACAGAGAATCCAGCTGCAACTAGAACTCCTATGTTACTGTCAAAGGGTAGTAACTTTAATCAGAATCACAACGAAGCCATTCAACAACAACTTGACTTATGGATATTCCTACTGACCAGACATCCTCCTCCAGAAGCTCGCGAAGCAGATAAAGCAATGTGTGACAGTACGTCTATGAGCGGACAGCAAAAGATGACAGTGGATTCAATGGAAGATAGATGTCTGTACCTCAACCTGAACACCAGTGTTGAAACCTCATGCACTCATGTGAGATTGGAGAATCATGTGATGCAAACACGATGAGACATCGAAGAGCATGCGAGCTTGTGTAAGGAGAAGATCGAGAGCTGGGCAAAAGCACCACGTTCTAATACATGACTGATGATGATTTCTGCAGGAAGTCATGAGCGAGAAGCCCAAACAGCGATTTTCGTGTGGGAAATTCTATTATCACTCTGTTGTACTCTCTGCGCATCGTTTTTCATCGACACCATCATGAGAATTCGATCGACGTGTGAACCTACAAAATCCGGTGGCTCGTGTGGAATCGTACTAACATCCATCGACATATGTTCTCAGTGACAGTCGATCCGCCAGTGTGATATAAGATGTGATCCACCATACACCTCTGCATCCGATCGACATGTTTGAGAGAGAAAATTGGTTCGCTACCACTCGCCATGCGGAAGGTTTGATTGTAGTGACGACCGTGCGAGCAGCCTCAAAACAAACTAAAGAACACCTCGATAGCTTATGGAACTGATAGAGAAGATGAGACACTTCAAAAGAGAGCAAAAGATCGCCAGAACATCAACGCAAAGAAGTCAATGAAAACGGAGATTAGATGATAGCTTTGCTAAGAAGAGTTTCTTTGATGATGCTTATTATACTCACAGATAGTGGATGTTTTCAGGGAAACAAGGGAGACAGATGATGACATAGAGATAATTTTTAATCACCTCAAATAGAAGATGAATCAGAGGACTTGTCTGAAGAAGAAAAGTGATCCTGGAAAATTCGTGGTTCGATGCTTCATCAAAGGAAACAAATATCCCAACGCCCTTTGTGACACTGGATCTTCAGTGAGTATTATGCCAAGTTTATGGCAAAGGAGTTGGACCTGAAAGTGGAACCCTCCAACTATTCTTTTGCATTCGTTGAATGCTCAAGAGTGAACTCATGAGGGATGGTAAAAGATGTCCCAGTGCAGATCAACAATACCTTAGTTCTAACAGACTTTCATGTGATGGACATCATGATAGATTGGAACTCTTCTCTACTACTTGGGAGAGCATTCATAGCTACTGTGGGAGCCATATGCGACATGAAGTCAAACATGTTGTATCTATCTCTAATTGATAAAAAATATTTTATGAACTTGTCAAAAATAAGAACAAGGCAACCATGATCAAATTGTGCAATGATGCAGAGCTTCTAGCCACATGATTTTGCGATTACGAGTTCAGTGAGGAATCAAAAGAAGGGGAATTGATCGACACCCCTCCCAACAGATCGATCGACGGCCTTACAGTTCAAAAATCGATCGACACCCACCTATCAAATCGATCGACACTCAAACATCCAACCAGTCAACACCTACAATGGAGTCTTCGAATACAACACAGCCTACTCGAGTACGACGAAGACTACAAATACGAAGAAGCAATTGAATACCGAGGGATTGCTATGGAAGAGGTTGGAGTTTTTCATGTTTCCCATCAACCTTGGAAATCGACATCGATCGACGGTAACCATACACCATCGATCAATACTGAGAACGAAGCAGAAAACGAACGACGATTCAGCTGGCAGAACGCAAAAGGGACTATGTTTATCTACAACCAGATGAGTTCAATATTATGAGAGATCCAGATGGTAATGCAAGAGCTATGGATGACAGAATTCTATATGTCACAAAGAAAAATGTGGCAGACATACTTGCAATGGCTAATGGAGTTGGGAACCATTTTCGTCACCAATCTGTTTATCGGGCATCGATCGATGATCCACATACGCCATCCGATCGAGACCAATCCGGCTTATTAAGGATATTGTAGAGTTTACGAAGACTACAATGCAGATTACAGAGAGGAAGAGCTGATTGAGTCTCACAGCCTGGCACTGGAAGAAGAAGATGGTTGGGTAATGAGCGTGAGAGTGGGCAATCTAGCATCAATAATGGGCATATCTTGGCCATTGAACGACATCAAACAAAAACCAGAACATTTACTTGGAGAAGAGGATACATAAGATGGTTATCTCAGACCAGATGAGTTTGTAATTTTCAGAGATACAGAAGGACGTGCACGAGATCTTTATGGGATATTTCTAAATCTACCCATGGAGGCTGTAGCAGACGCCCTTATTTTGGCTGAACGATCAGGAAATTTATTTGGACAACAAAAACAGCCATTGATCGACGCACCGGTACTGGCATCAATCGACAACAAGGGGCAGAAGCACGAGCCAATCCAAACTAAAGCATCGATCGACGAAAAGAAGCATGCATCGATCGATACCACCATTCCAGGAGTCCACGAGTTTTGTACATCTAACCCCTTTACTTCAGAAACTCCAGGACCGATCAGTTGGATAAATCCCCTACTGATAGACGGCCGCGTAGAGTACGGAAAAAGAGCTTTTGATACTGATGGCAGAAGAATTTTCTTTTGGAAAAGAAAGATGAGTATGACATCTACAAAGATGATAATGGTAATGCACGAGCTCTAGACGGAAGAGTTGTGAATGTGCAAGAACAAAATATCAGGGAAATTCTACTGAGAGCTACTATGTTTGAGTACAACTACATATGTTTACCTGAACATGAAGCAAAGATCGGTATGTCTAGGCAGAAACCAAAGACATACAGCAGAGCAGAGATTGACGATATTTTGAACAGATCTACACATCTCAAGAGAGGTCGTTAGACGATTTCTACAGGAGGCTTGATGATGTCTACTATCCTATAGACAAGTGCCTCACCGGTTTGACTACACGCATGGATGAGATGAAGAAAGATTTGATATTGTTCAAAGACAACATGCGAGTGGACTAGATAGAGCGACATCGATTGACGTCAACATCATGACATCAATCGATACTGATTTTGACAGACAAAAGTGCGCAGCAGAAAAACAATTAGAAGAAAGAAGATATTTCCCAGAAATTGGAGGATATATCAGGCACTACAGCTGCCAGACTTAGAAGCTCCATCACATTATTGAGAATCTACAAAGGAGAATGCATTCAGTGCAGGTTACTAAGGAGATCCATAAAGAACGATAAAACCAGAGGAGATGACACAATGAGAAGCTTCGTTGGTACATGGTTTCAGAAGATCAAAGAAGATGTAGACACTTGTTTTCCAAGTGTTGATCCACCTCCATTCTAGTCAGGAAGTTCAAAACGTCGAGCTTAAGACTATAACCAAGCGCTAAGTGGGAGGCAACTCACTGTTTAGTAAGTTTTTACTTATACTACTATTTATTTCGAGTTTTACTTTGTTTTTTGCAAATTGTTTAAATCACCATCGATCGACACCATAGAGGCACCATCGGTCGACAGTGGATCGTGACCATCGATCGACCAAACCCACCTACCATCGATCGACACTCTCTTACAGAGAGAGGTATCGAGTTATATACTTAAGCTATTTACTTATGATTTGATTTATCCTAACCAATCCGGGTGGATTACACTGGGGATAGTGTAATTTAAGTCTCGGGGAGGTTCGCTACCGCTATTTTATTGTTTTGAGTTTTATTGACTATCTATATATAAGTTCATCAAAAAAAAATTATTGAGTCAAGAAGAGGACTATGATCAAAATTTATTATTGACTAACCACACTTTAACACCATTCTTAGAAGGTTATTTGTAGAGATTGCTAAAGATACCGAAGTGGATCATCTTGCCACTATGTCACACTTGCTTAGAAATTTTGAAGGAACCAAAGCTGATTTCTAACACTAATCCTGACATTATTTGCTTGCTTTGAAATTTTGAATACACTGGATCAGATTACTTCTGCAAGTCTGGAAAGTAAAAGTCTGTGTGCTTATGATTCTCCTCTCTCTCCCCTTCAGATTAAAAAAGGAGTCGAATGGAATTTGGTGACCACAACCATTAAAGCTTGATTCATATGATCCTAGAAAGAGATAAAGGTCAAAAAAAGTGAACAAGACCTGTTGGCAAAAACCAATAGGGCTTGATTCATGTAAGCTTATCCAAATATCTCAGTCAATTATAAAAATAAAATTATACCCTCTAAAGAAGGGAGACATTGACTAAGAAGAAGAGAGAATAGATAAATGAAATTAATTAGTAGTGTGTGTGCACCAGCACTCCATCATAGTCTTAGGATTTATTTAGGGAGAAAATTCATAACTCCTTAGGGAGATTTTTATTGGACTCCAATATTTTATCTATGCATTATATTCAGATTATTATTCCTACTTTGATTATGTCTGAGTAGTTACCAATTAGATTTATGGTTGAATGATAACAATCATGGGTTAGCCCAAAAGTAGGATTGCTAGTTAAGTTAATATCTATCAATTGAGTTGTGCTTAATGCTTGCATTCTAAGTAGCTAACTAGGATCTCGAAAGTAGGACATAAACGACTACGAGAGTAAGTTATGTGCCATAATAGACTCCACTGAACTAGGTTGTTAGGCGCATGTGAGAGCTGGTCTAATTAGCTTGGTGAACATATCAAATCTCGTTCACACTTCCTTCTGATTTCACCGTCAATCGACATCAAGCCTTAGTCGTGGATCGATGGTGTTTCCTTTTGCTCGCATATAAGAGGTGGATTTAAAAGGGTCAAAATAGTTAAAATTTGAGTTATAGAATATTTACATATATGTGCATCTTATCCCCTATAATTCATGAAGCTTGAAACCCTAGATCTAACATATTTACATTTACATTTACATCTAGTTAGATAATTAGCATATTTCCATATTTACATTAATTAGCATCTTTCAATATTTACATTACTAGTATATTTCCATATTACATCTACACCTTCTGATAAGTATATTTTCTTAAACCGATTACTTGTTACCAATATATATATATATATAATCACCTAGATTAGTTTTTAAAATAAGAAATCTATTGTGTGCCATTGTTCTCTGTGGATTCGATTTCTAAGTACTACACCTGATCTATCTTTGTAAGAGTATTGTTTTGTGTGTTAGGATTAAGGGTTAATTTGATAGTTAATTTATTTGGATGTTTTTACCCTGTTAGAACGATAAAACACACCATGTCATCCACCCTAAATTAAAGTTGCTGTTGATACACTTTTTCTACATTAAAGTAACAAAGAAAAAGCATTTTCTTTTCTCGCAGCCACATGATTTCTTCTCACCACACGTGAGTTGAACTGCAAAAAGTGTTGGTTGGGACCAAATACCAAATACTAGGTATGGGAGGAGATTTTAGTTGAGGATAGCTTTATCTTTTTAACTCTAAAAAATACCTCTATAACATAAAATGTCTTACACTGTAATTGAGGACGTACGACACTTTGGACTTGGAGAGAGGAAGGTCAACTGACCCTATGAAAAGTATCTTATCTATTAATAAAGATTTCTTGTATACTTTTCACTACAAGAAAAATTGCAAACTCCTACGGTTAAATATGCCAAAATATATCGATGTTATCAAGAAATTCTCGATCAATACTAACGAATGGATTCCCGACTGGAAACTTCATCAAGAACTTGTTAGTATTTATTACGAATGAATTATATTTCATCGGTAATAAATCTTGATGAATATATTTTGCGTCGATAATAAATCCCTACGAAATATAATTTTTGGGAAAAAATCCCGACTAATTTCTTTTGTCAAGAAATATTACCGAAAAAATTATGTTTCGTCGAAATTTATTTTTGACGATTTATATTTTCAGATTTTATTTCCAACGAATTATATTTGTTCAAAATACCATTTTTGATTAATCTAATATTTTAGTAGTAAAAATATAATAAAATAGAACTATTAAAATTAATTTAAATAATTTAAAATAAAATTTAAAGAATAATTAATGGAGAAATAATACTCATAAATTTTACAAAGAAGATCTTTGACTTTTTACGCACTTTAGATGAAAAGTAGTATTAGCAAAGTTTGATGTTTCTTCTTTGATAAGTAGGTCTTCCCAAACAATGTCGTACTCCTACATATGGATTATTGCGTGATAGAAATCTCAAGTGACAGCCAAACCAACACGCTTTCCGTTTGTGCTTTAGTTGGAAAGCAGTTGTGCTCTCTTGGCAATAAAGACATGATAACTCACATGCATTGTCTATCCATATGTGAAAAAATCACTTATTGTCCATATAAGTATTGTTCGCATCTAAAAACGTTTTAGCACAAAACATCGTATATAAGACCATTGTGTTTCCATAGTAGTTCCGGCTCATATATCAGTGGCTGGAGAAATACATCAAGTGATCTCTTAGGATGCTCTGGCTTGGGGACAAATATGGAGAGAAAAAAAAACTCCTCTCGCATGCAAAAATCTGATGATAAGTTCGAAGGTGTCGTAATTATCAGACAAAGAGAATAGTGTCTTTCATTCTTTCCAAATGGGTTGAAACCTTCTCTAAATAATCTAAAGCAGACATTTCTTCTCTCATAGGCAAATTCTAAATATTTTGCACTTCTGCATCTGACGGATATGTAATCTCACCATCTATTGAGTGTTTTGCTTGCCATCTCATTGGTCCTGATCTGCGTTCTACCTTATATAACCTCTTCAAACATTTTTGTCAACAGAAAATACCACATCTGTTTATATGAAATCTTTTGCTTCTCTCCTAATATCAATGTGCGACAAAATTATAATTATTCATGTTTTATCCGATCTTTAGTAAATCAAGCAATTATCGATACATAAATCTATCAACCAATACAGTAAGCACGACCACTTAAAAGTTTTTGAACCTCGTAGTATGAACAAGGTGCAAGATTATCATCAAGTGGCGTTTTCTTTTAGTTTGCCTTTGTGGGGGCTAAGGGATTGAGTTAAGAAGCCATCAAAGAATTTTTCGGAAATGTGTTCCACCTATGAGAAGGGAAAGCAAGTGGATGAGACGAAGACCGTCAAAGAAGTGCCTTGATGCACCGCAGCCGCTACATTAGCGGCTCATAAACCATGTTCGTCAACCAAATTTGATAGCTCTAACAAAATCAGCAAGCACGTCCACACATTTTTCAGCCATATAATAATTCATCTTTATGCACATAAACTACTTACATATGATAAAAAGAATGACCATCTATACAGATCTTTTGTACAAAGGTTGTTTCACTACATCTAGCATATCAACAAAAAAATTCATTGCTTCTACATTTGGTTTGTCCCTCTATCTTCTTCAACGATTGAAGGTAATTTTTCTCTACACGCATCATTTACCATTTTAACAATACATACACCCTAACCTACGTCTGTGCTAGGTTCGTTTAACCTATCCGCAGTCTTAAATTCACTTTACTATCATAATCAGTTTCTCTATGAAGATAACAAATCACGACATAAGCCCATTTTTATAAAAGGCATCCAAACACCACTCTTCATAATATTCCTATTATTTTTACAAGGAAATTATGGACATTATAACTTTTGGGATTGAATATCTTATGGTTGTCATTGAGCCACCAACATGAATTAACTAATACCATTTGCATATTCTTGTATTAGTAAAGTTGTCCTCAGATCCACAACAAAATTTATCCTTCCACGACCGAAAATAATCACGAAGAACCATATATTTTTGCTTTGTTGTGAAGGAAATGAAGTAATATTGACTAATAAAAATGACACACATTTTTGACGGATTCTCGACAAAAATGACAATTTCATCGGAAATCCGTCGTACATTTTTGTTTTTTCAAATGGATATATAACTACCATAATTTCGTCGAAAATGTGTCGGTAATTATTGATGGATTCCTTACGAAATGTATATTTTCAAATATTATAATGGGTAATTAACGAATATATGGTTTCCTCGAGAATTCATCGATAAAATATCTCGATGGAGATATAATCCATCGAGATATGTTGTTTTTTTTTTCAGTTAAAAAAACATATTTTAATGGACCATTTTTGAAAATTCATTAATAACTACCGGTGAATGTATAACAAACCTCTATTCGTTGGTAATTATAACGAAATCCTAGTTTTTGGTTTACTTCATCAGTAATGTTTGAGGAAATGCATAGGGCTGGGCAAAATCTTCGGATCCGAAGAACCGACCGAAACGGAACCAAAAATCAGGGTCCCGAACCCGATCGGACCTGGGGTAAATAACCGAATGGGTCTTCAATTGATGTATCCAAAGAACCGGTACCAAACCTGATCTGAACCGAGAACCGAATGAGTATCCGAAATGTAAATATGTATCTTAAATATTAGTTATAATTATACTTATAATTAGTTGAATATTAAAATTAATAATTAAATAGATTGGTTACTTTTCAATATTTTGTGGATTTTTGGATAAATAAGATTGTTTGGATAGAAATACTCAAACAAAACTGTGTTAAATGAGTATTTGTGGTTATTTTTTTGTACTCTTTAGTAGTTTGGTTACAAAATACCCGAATCAAATCGGGTAATATGGTTACTTTGGATACAAATATCCGAACCCGTTTCTGATACATTGTTTGTGGTTATTTTCTGGTTCCTAATCATAAGAACCGAACCCACCCGGACCCGGAAGAACCCGACTCGAAATTTTATAATACCCGAATGTGACATAATTTCAAAACTCGAAAATCTGAAAACCCGAAAGAAC
The DNA here is from genome assembly GCA_905132765.1 of Moricandia arvensis. Lineage (NCBI taxonomy): Eukaryota > Viridiplantae > Streptophyta > Magnoliopsida > Brassicales > Brassicaceae > Moricandia > Moricandia arvensis. The sequence goes on from CAJHQP010011211.1 coordinate 11,951, forward strand.
CGACTCGTATCCGAACGAATACCGAATGCCCATTCCTAGAAATGCATTTGGTCGGAAATTCCGCCAGAAATTATTTTGTTTTTTCTTTTGCCGTGTGTAGTTCATTGTCACATCTTGGTTATGATATAAACAATTGATGATGGGTACTTTGTGAATAAAAGTAGCATTTCACCTAGCTTAGTCTTGGCAGAAACAACAAAAACTTGAGTGTTCTACACGGCTTTTGTTTCAGATCCAAAACATGGTTTTTGTTTTACTTTTTTTTTTTTAATTATGACAATAGTGACGAATGTATCTATCCCTCATTTTCGTTGTCACTACTATATAATATCTTCTTGGGATAAGACTACTATATTTTATTATCAGTAACATTCATCTACGGGATTTAATTCTTTCAATAAGAAATAACACAATGATAGCATTACTAAATTTGACTGGATTAAGTATATAATAAGTCACGATCCACACTTTACACAATGAACATTACATATACAAATTATTTTTACGTATGCTTATTTATTTTCTATTTATTTATGTTAGTATTATGAAATATTAAATATATTGGAATAATTAAAAATCGAATAACTCTTATGTATATAATTAAACTGGAGTAAGCACATAAATCAAACAACGGCTCTTGTTTATTTACAATAAAAATTATTGGTAAACAAATCAAAACAATCATTTTCTTCTTTTTATATGGTATATAATTAAATTTAAATGATATTGAAATAAATATATAGTATATTTTAATATGAATATTTATTAACTGAAGTTTCTGCTCATATGATTATATTAATATCTGTATATTTTCTGTAAAAAAAAATCTAAAACATTAATCATTAAAATTTCATTGTAAGAATTTTAATAGTTTAAGTAATTTTAGTAATTTTTAAAAATTAAAATTTCAAGCTTAAATATTAATTTCTCATTACTTCTTATTGCAATTTTGAAATTAACATATTTATGTATTTTATATGACATATCGTTTAATTTAAAAGATATATATATATATATATATATATATATATATATATATATATATATATATATATATATATATATTAAATTAGATTTCGTACTTACATATTTTATTATCATTTGTATTTTAAAAAAAATTAAACTATTGATCACAAAATTTTTAATGTGTTAATTTTAATAGTTATAGCAATTTATAGTTTATTGTTTTTTAAAATATAACATATAAGAAAACAATAAAAATGTTATAATGATGTTAGTATGATTGTTAATATAAAATTAAACACAAATAATGGAGGATAATAATTTTTTTATCAAATCTTAATAATTCAAAATTATTAATTTTTATTAACTTATATTTTAATTAAAGGTAATTCCATATTTTTATTTAAGGTACGAATGGAGAATATTCTTTTACACACTACTAATTAATTTGATAGTTAGTTTAATAAAAAATATAAGTTTAGATGGATACACATATTTTTACAAAAATTCTAAGAATCAATCTAGTGATGACATGTGACTATCAAAATGTTGTAATGTTTCTCAATTAATATATAAAAGATTACGAATTCTGTTTCAAAATATAAAATACTAGGAATTTTCTTGCGCAATGTGCAAAAATATTATTAAAGTATTTTTATTTATATTATATTTTATTCAGTGATTATTTAATCTATTTTATTCCTTAATTTCAAATATATAAATGCTAATAAATGGTAGATTTTGTTGTTTTAGTTAAAATAAGTTAAACCGGTAAAAATAAGTCTGTTAATCAACCTAATGAACTTATAAATATAAAATTTAATCGCTTACCTGTCAACAATTTTTTTATTTGATTACCATTGCTTTAGTTTTGTAATTTTGATTTACATTTACAATTAATTTTGATTATATATATATATATATATATATATATATATATATATATATATATATATATATATATATATATATATATATATATATAAAGTCTACTTTAACGATGATATATGAGTTATTAGTCATTACCTTACTTTAAATATCCTGCAAAAAATATAAGGGAAATTGTACGTGTCATAATTAGATTGATGTCATGTAATACTTTTTAAAAGATATGTCATTTTTTTTGTTGAGAATGAATATGGCGACGACACATATACAAATCACTTCACAAATAATGTCTAGGAAATTTTGGTTAAATCTTTTTATATATTTTATGTGTGTTTTTGAGAAAAAAACTAAAAAATATACCATATATGCAATGACAAAATAAATTCGTAAATATTGTAAGAAATAAATAGCTGCTCATCCTTATTCTATATATTGAATGAGAAGCATTTTTTAAGAACTAATTTGAAGTATGTAATTTATTCACATACAGTAAAAATTCTATAAATTAACAATGTTGAGACTTTGGTATTTTATTAATTTATAGAATTATTAATTTACAAAACAATTCCTTTTAGATTTTTTATTTAAAGATATATTTTTTATAAAATAAGAAAATATTTGATGTTAGTGTATATATAGTAAATAATTTTTAAAATTCGACACATATTGCTGTTTATTAATATGTCTTATATAATTTAAATGTGGTTTTAGATATATCTCTACTAAATCTCAACAAAATATACTATGTTTTAAGAAATATAAAGATAATTTCATTGTGAACAATATAATGGTTGGTTTATATTTATATAAAATATATATACATAGAAATTATTAACTTCTAATTTTAATGGAACCATATATTTACATAGGATTTTCTAAAAATTTAATATTATTATTTTATTGATTTGTGTCATATTTTGAACCGGCATAATTTAGAATCCGAAAATTTTCTTAATTTATTGATTAATTAATTTATAGAATTTTACTGTAATTGTAATTGTCATTATGTTGATGTGTTAATAAATCCTATCACATCTTTAAACTAAAAATTTATTTTTCACTAAAGTAATTACAAAATATGCTATTGGTCATACATATAGTAATTATTCCATATATATTATTTGAAGTGCTTATTAATGACTTTGAGAACGTAAACTATTCTCTATTAATATGTAATATTCAATGTTAAGTGGCAGTATATTTTATCTTTTACCCAATATAAAACGTAAACTATGTTTTTAAATGGACAAAAATATCTCTGTTAATGGTTTTAAGAGCTAATTTATATAGAATATTTTATTGAATTTTTGATACTCGTAATGTTATGGTAGATTTAAATATTTCTTGATATGTTACTTATACAATTACATGAGGTTTTAGTCCTCATACATTTTAAAAAGATTGATGTAATATTTGGAACTAATGGTTTTTAGAGATTATTTATATACAACGAATTTTATTGAAATGTTGATCGTCGTAATGTTATGATAACTTATATATTTCTTGATCTGTAACTATATACAAAGATTTTTGTCCACATAATGTTGCTCCGTATTAGTATTATATATAGTTCGTTTGAAATTCTTTGTGATTAATGTCGTTATATACACCTTTTGATATAACGATGAGATTAATGCATCCATAAGTGTTAATCTATCTTATTAAATCTTATACATAATAAAATTATTTGTAATGCCTTAATTGGAAATTCTTTGTAATACATATGCACGACTATGTAATGCTTTAACTGGAAACTAGGTAGAGATCCGCGCATAAAGTGAAATGTTTATGCCAATAATATATTATAATGGATAATATGTTTTGGATATTTTCTATAAATTGGATTCAACATTAGTTTGTCTTATTCAACCCTAACGTCGTTTCGTACATAAGTGTTAATCTATCTTATTAAATCTTATGCATAATAAAATTATTTGTAATGCCTTAAATTCTTTGTAATACATATGCACGTCTATGTAATGCTTTAACTGGAGACATATGTTAAACAACAAATATTTACCAGATGTCTATGCATTAGTATAAGAGTTTTTTTTTTTTTTTGAAAAGAGCTTTCAGTTAAAATGCATAAGAAAAATAGAAGTCTGTTATGAACCATGTTGTGT
>CAJHQP010011212.1:0-15921 GCA_905132765.1 Moricandia arvensis
TCAGAACTTCACTCGGTTTGTGGTGCTTCTGCTTCATATAGAACTAAGTGGAGTCCGTCTCCTGGTAGTATATTACTCGTACGCTCAACGCTCTTCTTTGTAGCTTCGGTTTTCTGAAACATTTTGCGCCTCCTTCTTTTGAAGATGCTCATCCAAAGATCAGAAAACTTCCCTCATGGGTTATTGATTGTCTTGAACAAATACAAGGTTTGGGGAAATCTGATTGGATGGAGCTTGATTCGGCAAGGATACGTCGGAGCGTTGCCGTATCACGATGGTTAATGTGCCCATATCTTCATTCGAACCAGTCATGGTTGTTTTCTTTTAGTGACTTTTGGCATTTCTTATTTTACTCTCTGCTTTTAGCTTGATGGAGGGTCGTTCGGAGTCTTCCAAAGCTGCGGAGACGTCGAAGAAGAACAATAAAGGATCATAAAAAATATGGGAAGGTGAAGAGGAATATCCTAAGTACGCTGAGGTCCTTAAGGAGTTGGTGTCAAAATTGGCGTTGGCGAGGCCTCGGCAGGATGCCAAGTTTGATTTTGTCCATTTGCTTGTCTTCCAGGAAGGCCGACGACGTGGGAATGCTAGTAAGGTTTCTTTGATCAGTACTCCTGTCCGGGATCTGACTGGTGGAAATGATACCAACTTTCGCTGCTCATCTTCACTAGCTTTTGTCCCTCCTGAGGCAATAATTGCACGGACATTGGTTATTCTCAAAGCCTCTTCTGGTGCTGAGTTAGAGAATATTAAGGATGGTGGCCCTGTTCGGGGGAAGATGGGTGGTGTGACCCTAGTGCGAACGAGAGAGGCCTAAAGAAGAAAAGAAAGTTGGCTAACCTCCATGCTTGGTCGTATCATTACGATGGTGATGGCTCATTACTAGCGGACCCGAAAGAGGGCGCTGAGTTACTCTGTTGTTTTCATCCATTAAGTTCCACTTTCCTCCCGGCGTATATGATTCATTCGCAGGCGTATGCCGACTAGGATGCGTCTTAGGCTCAGGTGGGGTTTTCTTTTATCTCCTCATCTCCTTTTGGTTTTGCAATCTTCTAGTTCCTTTTATATGAATATATGATGCATGTTTTTGAATATGGTTTTAGGCGAAGGCCTAGGTGAATCGTGTCTTCTGTTTATACGACCGTTGCTACATGAACAGCCGGCTGCGTGCAGAAGAGCAACAGAAGGCCCTTGATCTTTCTTAAGCGGTGAAGCGACTGGAGTCGCCCCTCAGGGAGTTTGAGTCAGAGAATCGGGTGTTGAAAGCTAAGGTTGATCATCTTTGGGACGATGTTAAGAAGTTTGCATTTCACGAAGACGCATTGGTGGCTCATAGGACGTCTTTGGAGGCTGAAGTATCTCGCTTATCGAAGTCTCGGGATAAACTGGTTTTGTTGGACATGGAACATATCGAGTCGGAGATGTCAACTAGGTACAAGGGCTTTGTGAGCAAGGTGAATGTGTACCTGGAAGAAAGGGATGATGTTCAGCGGTCCATTCTGGCTGAGAATCAGCTATATGGGATCGTCTACTGCCTTAAAGGATTCATCACCGAGGGATTCCTATTCCTGTGGAGAAGCTGAGCGAGCACGAGGTGATGGCAGCTAGTAGCACCCTTCTTGATGATATGGACATGAACGAGTTGGTTCTGAGTATCTTCCTTCCATGTCTTCTAGCATTGGAGAGGGAGATCAGAATGAGATGGCGGACAAAGCATGAGGAGCGTGCTGCCTTCTCTATAGATTTATTTTATGCTGTTACCCGGCCGTTGGTAGCTGTATAAAGCTTAGCTAAGTTGTATATAACCTCCCACAACTTATGTCTTTTCAAGATAGTTATCATCTTGATTTTTCAAAACCATATGATTCACCATTGAAGATTGGAATAGTTTGCTGTATTTTTGTTTCCATGGCTCTGATACCACGTAGAACTTTAAACTCTCAAAGTTGTTAAGGATTGGACAACATAGATTTTACTCTGCTTTATCTTTATTTCTACATTTCTTGCTTGACATTTAGTTCTTTTTTTTTTTTTTGTCATCTAAATTTCCATTAAGGAAGAGAGCCCAATGGCTATTACAAAGTAAAACTTGAAGAAACAATTCCCAACCATTACAATGATCGTAAACCCTAGACCCAAGTTAATCTAAACCAATATGTGGATTAGATATGAAGCGCCGCATCTTCTACGTTTGCCACGCGTTGCACTGTTCTTCTCCATGATGACACGCGTCGACAGGTGTAGCTTCTCGAGTAATGGATTGTTGGAAACGACGGAGTCAGCTCCTCCACGAATTGCACCACCACCGTCGCGGTTTCACCAAGTTTCACCGATAATTAAAACAACTTCTTCTCCGTCACCTTCCTCTCCATTTTCAGCCTTCATCAATGATTGGCTGGAGCGCGTCCACGTCTTCGATACTCATGGATCGAAGAACTTCATCTCGCCCACTAAGGATTGCGGATATAAGCGGCCGCGAAATTACCCAGTCCAAGATCAGAGACTACAGTTGTAGAGGGATTGGTCGGGATGATATGAAGTCTCGAAGAGCTGCTTTGATGTCTCTGATAACAGAATCAGAAACTTATTATAAATCAATCTCGATCAAAGAAGATAAGGCATGAAAGAACAGCTTTGATGGAGATTGAAACACAACAAAAACCATATAAACAAAGCAAACATCGGACTAAGCCGAAGATAGAATCCGCTAATCGGAAACTAGAATCGGGTTAACCGAAGTTGATTCTGGTCAAAGACCAGAAACCAAAAAACAAAAGGATTGATCTCTACTCTACTCCTCTCTGTGAAAGATGGTAGTGAGAGAACAGAGAGAAGAGAGAGAAGACGCTTGACATTTAGTTCTACTTTCATGTATTGCTTTATTCTTATAAAACAAAAACCACACTTTTTATTAGATATATAATTTTATTTATAAGTTTACATGACACGCTGACTAAGGGACACGTCTCTTCAAGACAACCAAATGTGGAGACACAAATACACACGTGTAACTGTTTTGTAGTTAACAATTCTATTTGTATCTCTTCGTTGTGTGATATGAATAGTTAGTTTACACATAAATCCATTATTAAACTATATAATATACGACTCTTCTAAACTAATAAGACAAGATGACGAATTGATGACATCTAACACTTCTCCTTGATCATTGCTTTATCGTTACGCCTAGCTCTTCTCGTAGAAACTTGAACCTTGTTGTGTTAAGGGCTTCGTCAATATGTCTGCTATTAGTAACTCTCCTGGACAGTACTCAAGTTTGATCTTCCCATTCTGTTCAGCCTCTCGTACGAAATGATGTTTGATGTCGATATGCTTAGTCCGACGACGTGAACTGGATTATTTCCAATTGCAATCGCTGGATTTTTATCACAAGAGATCCTTACACTTTTCTCTACCATGGAACGAATCTCATGCACCAGCCTCTGTAACCATATTGCTTGGTTTGCTTCTGAGCAAACAACAATATATTCTGCCTTGGCCGTTGATTGAGCAACCATCTTCTGCGTGCTAGAATTCCAACAATGAGCACCCTTCCCAATCGTAAGACGTAACCATTTGGTACTATTCTTGTCCTCAACTGACCCTCCCCTATACGAAAATCCTACCAACTCTGGTTGTTCTACTCGCTTGAAATGAATCCCATATGTCAAAGTAACATATCTAAGGACCCGTTTGGCTTCTTGAAGATGTTGATTTAATTGAGATGTCATGAAAGGAGACAAGTAAGAATTTGCATACATGATGTCTGGTCTAGAAGCACAAAGATACAATATGCCCCCAAAATTTTGTTATATACTTCGTAACATCTTTAATCTTTTCATTCAAGATCTCCTGTTGTTCTGTGGGGAGTCAATGGCGTTGACAAGCTTTTGCAATCTTGCATCCCAGATTTCTTCAAGAGCTTCTTTGCATACTTCTCTTGTGAGAGAAATATACCTTCTTCGTTTTGTATTCCTTCGAGACCAAGGAATTAATTTAATTCACCTAAATTCACCATCTTGAACTCACTCTTCATCTCCTCTTTAAATCTTTCAGTCTTGTTCATATTGCTTCTGATGACTATGATGTCATCGACATACAAACTAACCACCAATATATCCTTCAATATCTTCTATACATAGATTTCTGCATCATTGATACTTCTCACAAAACCATTCTTGACAAAGTACCGCCATCATTGATACCATGCTCTAGGTACTTGTTTTAAGCCATAGAGCGTCTTGTAGAGTTTAAGAACTTTTCTTTCTTCTCCTTCTAATACAAATCCGGGGAGTTGTTCTATACGAAATAACCTCTTCTAAGTCTCCATTCAGAAATGCTGACTTAACATCCATTTAGAAGATTTTCCATTTGTGTTGAGACGCAATCGCCATTAACATTCTTATCATATCGTATCTTGAAACCGGTGCAAAGGTTTCAAGATAATCCACTCAATATTATTGTGTGAATCCTCTAGCCACCAATATCACATTTTGTTTGATTGCTTCTCCACTTGCATTAGTTTTCAACCGAAAGATTCATTTGACACTATCAACATTTTTATTGCTTGGTCACTCAACAACTTGCCACGTGTTTTCATCTTCAACTCTTCTCTCATGGCTTTTACCCAATTCTCGTCATTCATTGCTTCCTCCAAAACTGAAGTTCTTCGGCCATCATAAGACACAACTCATGTCCATAGCCATCTCTTCAACTTCATTTTTTTGTTGCATCAAATCCTTGATCAATCTGAATCCTCTTAGACTAACAGATGTTTCTCCTTCTTTGACCGTGCTTTGAAATTCTCTATTTGAGATTTGTAGTTGTTTTAATGCATCACTTATTTGTTCTACATTATTGTTTATATCGTTCGTTTCCTTCATCTCCTTGTTCCCTTGAAGACTTGATTTTGAATTGTGAAAGAATTGATTTCCTCAATTCTTTCTTATCCTAATTTCATGTCTTCTTTTAATCGAACATTACGTCTCTTGATATTTCAATATTCTCTTCACTTAGTAAGAACACTATGTATACTTTTGATTTGTTGCTATAATCAACAAATATCCCTTGCATGGCTTTAACGGCAAGTTTTCTTCTCTTCTCATTTGGAACGTGCACATAACATACGCTCCCGAATATCTTCAAATGATTTACACTTGGTTTCTTCCCACTATATACTTCTAATGGAGTCACAGCTTTCTCCAATGGCTTAGATGGTAATCTATTTTGGAAATAAGTTGATGTTGCACTAGATTCATCCTAAAAACTGTTTGATAATATCCCCTCAGTGAGCATCAATCTAGCCATTTCCTCAAGCGTATGGTTTTGTCTCTCTGCAACACCTTTCGGTTGTCGAATGTAGGGTGTTGTTACTTCACAATGTATGCCACTCTTTTGACATGGCTTGATGATTATTTTGATAGGAACTCACCACCTCCATCCGTTCTAAGCCACTTAATCCGAGTCTCCGATTGATTTTCAACATAAGGCTTGAACATCTTGAATTTTGACAGTCCATCATTTTTTCTCTTCATAAAATACACTCATGTCATCTTTGAAAATCATCAATAAATGTTAGAAAGTACCTACGTCAATTTATTGATTCGGTTTGCATTGAACCACACACGTTCGAGTGTATGCGCTCTAGTATGTTGCTTATATTGCTTGAGAACTTCTTGGAAAACTCCTCTTTTATTGGTTTCCCATCTCACAAGACTCACATACACCTTTATTACTTCAAACTTTGGAAGATCTTCTACAATATTTAGCTTTTGCATTGTCTTCATCTTGTCAAAGTTTACGTGCCAAAACGCTTATGCCAAAGATTCGTCGTTTCTTCCTTCTCTTCGAATATAACATAAGCATCTTCACTCGAATTTTTGAAACGTATTGGAAAATTATTGTCTTCCATCTTGATATCGAAGATATTTCTCCTATTTGTGTCTTCAATCATGCATTTATTTCTTCAAAAATATTCCGACATCCATTAGATATCATTTGTGAGACACTTAGAAAATTCCTTGCTAATTCGAGTTCAAGAAGTACATCTTTGATGAGACTCGAATATCTCCTTTGCCCTCTGACAAGACTTTCTCACCATTTCTGATTCTTATGGTGATTTTTTTTGCGTTCCAAGGTACTAAAATATCTTGCATCTTTAGACATATGATTTGTGCATATACTATCCACCAACCATGTCTCTTCACAACTTGATGAAGCTTCTTCTTTTTCAATGGCACTAAAGATCATATGAAATTCATCTTCATTGTCATCTTCTGAATCTTCAAAACTTAGATGTGCTCTTTTACTTCGTCTAAGTTTACAATCTTTAGCTATGCGCCCCGGTCTATCACACTTTCTTTTATTTTTTCACTCTTTTGTAGAACACTTTTGTTCTTCTTTCTTCAACAATCTACCTCATTGTGATTTTTCTTTTGCACAAGCCGCACCATATTTGTCTTCCCATGATGTTTCTTGTCTTGCTTGTTTCATTTTTTTCAGACCAAGCTTTTCTCCATAAAATGCACCATCATTGATACGTTCTTCACAGAGACTTAAGCGCTTCTCATGCGCTTTTAAAGTACCTATCATTTCTGTTATAGAGAGAGAGTTGATAGATTCTTTGTTTGTTCAAGGACCGCAATGATGTTATCAAACTTTATGGGAAGGAGATAAAAACCTTTTGAACCAGTTAGTAATCGGTCTTGTCTTCACCATGAACTCTTAGTTGATTACTCATTTTAATCAACTTGGTTGTGAAATCATTTATGGTTTCACTTTCGTCCATCTTCAGATTCTCATATTCTCTTCTCAAGGTCTGGAGATTAATCATCCTTACTTGTGAACTTCCTTGGAGCTCCATTTCCAAAGCGTTCCAAGCTTCTATTGAGCTTGATGCAGGAGAGATTCTTGGAAATATTGAATCTGAAACTGCACTTTGAAGAATCTGAAGAGCCGTCATATCCTTCATCACTTAATCATCTCTCTCTAGTTAACGCAGGTGTGTTTTCATAAGACGAACTCAATGTAACTCCATTTTCTATAACATCCCACAACTTATGTATATTCAAGATGGTTATCATCTTAATTTTCCAAAAACCATATGATTCACCATTGAAGATTGGAATAACTGCTGCATTTTGTCTTCATGACTCTGATACCATGTAGAACTTTGACCTTTCAAAGTTATTAAGAAATCTAACAACACATATTTTACTCTGTTTTATCTATATTTCTCTGTTTCTTGCTTGACATTTAATGTATTCTTCGTTTATGTATAGGTTTATGCTTATAAAATGAAAACAACACATTTTATTAGATATATAAACTCTATTTATAGGTTTACATGGTACACTGACTAAGGGACACATCTCTTGTAGACAACACATTGTGGAGACACACTTACATACGTGTAACTGTTTTGTAGTTAACAATTCTTTTATTTTTGGAATGAATGTTAAATTGGTATTCATCAAAAGACATTTTTTACATCAAGGTGTTGCAGAATATAAAGTGATTGTTTTCTCAAACTACTACTACTCTCTACTACCAAACCAAAAAGAAAGAATTCCTCTAAGATTCTTGGGTCCATTCTTGCTATTCAAGCTAAGTTTGTTTCTGATGCTCTTCTCAACAATCTTCTTAAACACTTGAACCTGAGTATAAGGTTCCCATGCCTTCTTCAATTGTAGTTAGTTAACAATTCTATTTGTATCTCTTCGGTGTATGATATGAATAACATAGATTATACATAAATCAATTACTTAACAATATAATATACAACTCTTCTAAACTAATAAGGCAAGATGAAGAGTTGATCTCATCCAACAGACGTTGGGGTACTTTTTTCTTCGTCAAGGGAACATTGAGATTTATTAATAAGGCAAAAAATGAGAGTATAGTTGTTAGCATAAGTATGGGATTTTGTTTCTTTGGAGTAAGAGTTATTGGGCCTGGTTTATCTCTTTAGGTAGGACCGAGATAGATGTGCGAGCTGACTCGGCTTAGTACCTAAGGAAACACTGACCCGTGCGAGACTAACCTCGGCTTCACTTTTGGATCAGAGTTTTTAGGCTTGTCACCAAAGTGTTTCTTCTTTAGTCTGAGAATGGGACTGTGCCTGTTATCCCCTTAGGTAGGACCTAGATAGATGTGCTGACTTGACTTAGAATCTAACTATCTGCCAAGCCGTGCAAGACTGACCTCGATTGGGCCCGGCTTATCCCCTTAGGTAGGAACGAGATAAATGTGTGGCTGAGTCGGCTATTCACCTAACCGACCGCTGACCCATGCGAGACTGACCTCGTCTTCATTTTCAGAACAGAGTTTTTAAGCTTGTCATTGAAAGTGCTTCTTCTTTAGTCAAGGAACAGGATTGGGCCCAGCTAATCCCCTTAGGTAGGACCAAGATAGATGTGCGAGCTGACTCGTCTTAACACCTAACCGACCTGTGAAAGACTGACCTCAGCTTTACTTTATGATCAGAGCTTTTAGTCTTGTCACCAAAAGTGTTTCTTCTTTAATTAGGGAATGGGACTAGGCCCAGCTTATTCTCTAGGTAGGACCAACATGGATGTTTGATCTGACTCGTCTTAGAACCTAACTAACTGCCGACCCGTGCGAGACTGACCTCAACTTCACTTTTAGATCGGAGGTTTTAGGATCAACAATGAAAGTGTTTCTTTTTGGTTGTTGTTGCATTAGCACCCTTTTAATGTGTTGCTTACGTACCCCGGAAGGATCAAGCCTCACATAGTTAATGACGTTTGGATGGCTTCTTTTTTTAGATTGGGGTCTAAGCATTGCGTGTAGGTTATGCTTATTCCCCAAGCTCGTTTTTCTTCTTTTGTTTTTATAGTCGACGCTGCCTTTTTGTTTCTTCTGGTGCAGTTCGCTTGGCGGGGATATGTTTGCTCCTCGGTCGGGAGACATGATTTGTTCCTTCGTTGGTTGTTGGTTCATACGGTTGAGATTTGTCTTGCAAGGGCATTGGCTTCGAGTGGCCGGGGGGGGGGTACGTCTTTTGGTTAGGTGTGGGTTTGGCATGTTTTTCTTCTATGTTGCTTCTTGGCTTTGGGGTTTTCGTGTCATTTTGTCGGTTTATTCCTTCTTTTTGGTGGGCTGATTTGCATTTGCCTCTTTCTGCGACTTTTTTCTTCACTTTTTGAGTTTCACCCTGCAGACTTAGTCAGTTTCGTTTTGCTGAAAGTTTTGTCTTTTGCGTTTGCGTTCAGCTACGAAGCATGCTCAAGATATTCCTTGACTTCCTTTGATAGTTTAGATACCATCTGGTGGTACATAAACTGTATTGCCTTCATCGAGTGTATCCACGGTGTTCCAAGGATTGCAGTATATGGTCAGTTTATCATTCACCGTGAATTTGATGGTTCTTTGTATTCCACCTACGTAAATGGGTGGTTTGATGGTTCCTTCCGATATGGTTGTATCTCTGGCAAAGCTGATCATTTGTATCATTTTGGGTTTTACTTCGCGTCCTCTTATATACATCTTCTTCAGTGTCTCTATAAAGATTAAATCGACGGAGCTTCTGGTGTCGATTAGGGCACGTGAGACGTTGCAATCGGTGATCATCAGACTAACAAATAGTGGATTGTTATGCTGGGTTTCGAGTCCTTGGGTGTCAAGGTCATCGAATGTGATGGCGCCATGTTTGAGCGAATTTCATGTAGGGTTGGTTTTTGGTCTATTGGCCTCTCTGCTTCTCGGGGAAAATTTCAGACTGAGCTCACCCTTAGAGAGTTGTGTGATCCTCACATGATGACATATTCTTCAAGTCATCGGGAGCGGTTAGGTATTCTCCGGCTTGTCGTTTGTCCTTTCTCTTTCGGGGGATCTGGTTTCCTCGTCCGTCCATCCTACTTCTCTCTACGCAGGGGGTGGGGGGTCGTCGTCCTTTTTGTGGCCGTTAACAGCTCCTATGATTCTTATTTCAGAGGTCTGATTTCTCCCTTCTAGAATTTCATGAATAGGTATTCTTGCAGGTATTTGCATTATGTGGTCGTGTGTCTACCCCTTTTGTGAAACTCGCAGAATCTCTGCTTTTTCATGGGGCCACTTGTCCCAAGATTGTCTTAATAAGCATGGGGCATCATTGACATGAAAGCTGAAGGCGTTCCTCCGTTGGTTTGTCCTTTTGCATGGTTGGTGTTGGTTTTCTCGCCGCTTGCTTTTTGCCATTATGAATTTATCCTCCTCCAGTTCGACGAACATGTTTGATATGTGCAACGCATCCTCGAGCGTTTGTGGTTTGTTCAAATTTGAGGTCTTCGCATAGCTTTGGCTCGTACCAAAGTGAGCTTATGAGCGAAGTTATGACTACCTTGTCAAACACTCTTAATGTGGGATACAATTGCTTTGAACCGGCTGATGAAGGTGCAGAGCAGTTCGGAGCGGCTATGAGCGGCAGGAACATTGTTGATAGCTGCTGGTATCTATCTATCAAAACTGCTTCTAGGCAAGAGAACCATCCGAGGGCTGACTTTCTAAGGTTCTCGATGAAAAGATGGCAATAGCCGGCATTTCTCCCCTCAGTGGCGAAATGGAATCAGCACATGGCTATGCAGCATGCGATCATATACTGGTGTGGATCTGAGTTTCTTATGTACGTGGGGAAATCTTATTTTTCCCATGTGCCGCATTGGTCTGTTAGATATTCGTGCTGTGAAAGGAAAGTTTTGTGTCTCCTCAAGTACATGATTATCTCCATAGCAAAGCTGGTGGCTTGGTGTACCCTTGAATTTATGTTCCTTAGAATTGCTTGTAATTCTCATATCACTTTTTCTCGCTCGTCATCTTCTGTGAAGTGTTTCTCGTGAGGGGGGGGGGGCGGTCGGACCGGGAGTTTGTCTTGGAGTTTTGGAGTTGCTGAATAATGTTCGCTGTAGTTGGGTTGTTAACTCGGCCGGTGCGCATCTGTAATTACCAGGTCCCGTTTGTTCTTTTTCCTTGCACTGGGTGGAGTCGACATCCAGGTTTAGGTTGGTTCATATGTTCTTGTTGCGGGTGAGTTCGTCTACTTTCTTGAATAGTGCATGAAATATGGCAGAGACATCAATGTCTCGAACGTCGTGCTTGGTGGCCAAAGCGGAATGTCTATGGTTTTTGTTGGGGTTTGCAATGCTTCAGAGTGGTGATTCGTTCGCGCTGTAGATGGCGTTGTGGTGGAGCCGTTTCAGTCGCTGGAAAGCTGGGTGTCAATGGCGACTAAGGAGGGTTATCATACGGTTCCAATTGTGACCTGGCTGCTTTTTCCTGTTCCGTTATACCTTCCGCAAGGGTTTTCAAGATCAAGCGTTCGATCAGCTTGACCGATTGTTGTGAAGCTTTACCGGTCAAAGATGTTGACTTTCTTTGGTTTCGCGGTCGCTTGTGTACTTTGTGGGTTAGGTACCTCTACGCCCTATGGTGGGCGTCAATTGTCGAGTAACCAAGTTTAGAGACTTGTAAAACCCTAATACGAAATATTAGGACCAAAGATTCTGTTTATTAAAGTTTAAGTTGAAGCGAAAAAGAAATACAAAGTTAAACTCTCAAGAAATAAGTACTGGTAGTCAATAGTTTATGAGCTTATAGTCATTCTCTCTCAACTCTCCCTTATCATTATCCAGTTTATCCGGTATTTATAGATTTTTTATCCTCTCTTTCTTTGTTTCCGTAGTGATCATGTCAGAGAGTTGTTTCGGCAACCATCATTGGACATGTGCATGCTATGGGTAGCTCACTGTTCAGGCCACTTCTCCCTAGCGTGACGGGATGTCTTTCTCGAAATTCAGGATGGGCCATCTTATATTAGTGGGCTTTATCCTTCTTTATTTAACTCGCGTGAGGGGAAGGCCACCCTCCAACAATCAAGTTAGGGTTTATGATTGATTTGGAGGTGAAAATTGGGGGATTTAGATGATCCATGTAATGTTTATCATCATCATCATAACCCACACTAATCATCATCCATAACAAGAAGCTGAAGCTATACATTAAATTGGCCAAAAAGCTTCTTATAGCTAAAAAATGGTGTATCATATTGCTCCTTGGCCTTCTTCGAATCGTTTGTATATTTCAGGCATCATATCCAAAGATTTGATAAATTCCGCTGCAGCTCCAGTCGAACGATGCTGCACAAGGGTTCCCTGCTTGACCATTCCACTCACAATTTGCGCATACAGATCATCTAAACTTGATTCTTGAATCTCAGTGGCTCAACTGATGTGTAATTGGCTGATTTTTATCTTTTACCTAGGCTGTTCAGTATCATATGCTTCTATCATCGATGTGTTCAGAAAGGAAAGGGAATTTAGGGTTCGCATGATTTGTTGCCTCTCGAATTCTCTTCCCCCCATGAGAATCTTAAGGTTTTAGTGGTAGAGAAATATGCAAAAAGAAATAATCAAGGAGAAATTATATCACAAACGAAGAAAAGTCAATAATCGAGGAATTGATAATTTAAGGATTTAAGGTTCATGTGCTATGAGAAAGGGGTTTTTGTGGGGGTGATTTTTCTGTTTAAAGGTTTTCACATTTGCTTAGTGTTTTAATCTATGTCATTGACTTTAGTGACATATTTTTTTTAAATAGTGTTACTCTAGTCATTATTTAAGAAATGTGGGTTATTCTAGGTAATTTTTCAACTAAAGTTTTTTTTGCTTTTCGCGAAAAAATAGATTTGCAGTCCTTGCACGAGATACGAATGTAAAGCTTTGGTGAAAAACTCAATTTTACAGTTATACTGGAAAACATGATTTTGAGGATTTTGCAAACAATTCCGAATTTATGGTTTTAGCAAAAACATGATTTTGCAGTTTTGGCTGAAAAACTTAATTTTATGGTTTTACGGAAAAAAATTAGTTTGCAGTGTTGTCAGAAAATACAATTTACAGTTTTGGAAAAATACTATTTCACAGTTTTAAGAAAAAGTCGATTTCTCGTGTTAGCATGAAACATGATTTGGGATTTTTGCGAGAAAATATGATTTTATGGTTTTGGTAAAAAAAGTAATTTTACGGTTTTGGTGGAAAACTTGATTTCACGGTGTTGGCAGAAAAAACTTAATTTTATGCTTTGACAATAAAATGTGATTTTTATGGTTTTGGCAGAAAATGTGACTTTACGGGTTTTTTTTCAGAAAACTCGATTTGCGGTTTTGGCAAGAAAACATGATTTCACAATTTCGGCCAAAAAATCAGTTTTACTGTTTTGGCAAAAAACATGATTTTGATGTTTTCGCGGAAAATCTGATATATGGTTCTAGCGAAAAATCATGATTTTGCGATTTTGGCTGAAAACTTAATTTTACAGTTTTGGCAAAAGACTATATTTTGTGGTTTTGGCAGAAAATATTATTTCACAGCTTTGACAGAATAGCTCAATTTTTTGTTTTGTCAGGAAACGTGATTTTCAATCATGATGGGAAAACATGATTTACGGTGTTGTCGGAAAAAAATGTTAATTTTACGATTTGGCGGGAAACACAATTCCACGGTGTTGGCGGAAAAACTTGACTTTATGATTTTTGCACGAAATATGAATTTACGGTTTTGGCTGAAAATCCGATTTCATGGTTTTGGCAAAAAACTCAGTTTCGCGGTGTTGATGGGAAAACATGATTTTACGATTTTGGTGGAGAACTCAATTTAAGATTTTGGTGGAAAACCTTGATTTTACGGGTTTGGAGGAAAACTTGATTTTTGGTTTTGACGGAAAACTCGATTTATGTTTTTGTAGAAAAACGTAATTTTGCGGTTTTGTCATGTTTTTCAACAGTTGATGTGATATCTAAGTTCTTTTCTGAAGTGGTTAAGTTACATGGATTTCCTCAAATCATTGTTTCTGACAGAGACTGCATTTTCTTGAGTTCATTTTGGACAAAGGTTTTTTTTCTTGACCGGCAAAAACTCAAGTTCAGTATTGCATTTTATCAATCGACAGACGATCAAACATAAGTGTTAAACATGTGTTTGGAGACTTATTTGCGTTGCTTTTTCTTATCCACATACTTGGTACATATTTTTTTGTTGGGCAGAGTTGTGGCACAATGCCACCTTTCATACTTTTTTGAAGATGTCTCCATTTGCGGTTGTTTATGGTCAAGAACCTCCAATAATTGTGTGTGTTTGACGATGGTTCGGCAACTAAGTTTGAGCTGGATTCCTCTCTTCGTGAACGTGATCGTATGTTGGATCAGATTAAACTATATTTGTCTCGGTCGCAAGAGTGATGAAATGTTTAGCTGATGGTCATCACCGTGATGTGGAATTTGCTTTGGGTTCCTTGTTTTACCTCAAACTGAGGCCATATAAAAACATTAGGTGAATCGTAGATCATGTCAGAAGTTTTCTATTAAATTCTTTGGACCTTTTGCAGTATTGGCTCATGTAGGCAAAGCGGAACTTCAATTACATGACTCTTCTTGGATTCACCCGGTGTTTCATGTTTTTTCAATTAAAGGTTGCATTAGGAAGTGACATAGTGGTTCATCCATTACATGTAGCTGGCATTAGAGATGTGGAACGGATTTTGGAACATGAAGATGTGGTTGCCAAACATTATGGTAAATAGGGACATTAGGAGTTGTTGTTGAAGTGGTGTGTGTTGACTACGTGTGAGAATACTTGGATAGCTTATTGTGAATCCATCTTTTGGTTTCATGATTTTAAACTTGAGTGCAAGCTTGATTTTAAAAGGGGAAATATTGATAAAATTCAACGGTTTTATATTCAAAATAGGTTGAAGAATTTGAATGCGGAAGGGGCCAATGTGGCTTGACAAAGGAAGCAGGCACGCTAGTTACTTTGAAAGCTTTGCAATTAGATTGAAGAAAAGAAGTGAAGGTTGTTGAGCTACTAATAATTGTATTTGAAGAGTTTATGCTTTTAAATGTTGTAAGTTCTAGACTCTATGAGTGTAAGCTCTCACTCGTTATGAGATTGAGGATTCATTTGCAATCAAGATGAAATTGTACATGAATCAACCATTCAAAAGTTGTAATCGGTACTTGTATTTGTATTTGATTGAGAGAGTTTATAGAGTTCAGATATCCAAAAACTGTTAGAAGGAAAGAGATGGTGGACATGAGAATTCCAACTAAAGTAGAAAGCGACAAGAGAAGTCACAAAGTTGTTCTGATGCTTGACATGAAACCTGTCTCAGATATCAATAGTGACCATTAAAAATCCAATATGCCACCTTGTTCTGATAGAAGTAACAAGATTTGATTCTTGAAAATATTGCATCCGTCAGGTGTTATTCATCATATAGAAGTCGGATGTTTTCAAGAGTCCGATTAACTTATGTCATATATGGAGGAGCAAAGATCAATGAACTGAGCTCTCAGCTACATACCCAGGCTGCTAAGAGGTTCAAGATGCATGACCTTGTGTCCATGCTCCCTAATCATGGTTCTGAAGCTGTCACTAGTCCACAAGCTGACGAAGACGATGAAGATGTTGACAACACAAGCATTGAAGCCAGGGACATTAAACTTGTGATGATCCAAGCAGGTCTTTAAGGGAAGGCCGTAAACCCTCTCAAGGCCATTGACGGAGATATTGCTTTAGCCATTATGGAACTCAGACAGAGAGTTGGAGAGGCTTTTTCTCTTTTTGCTTATGTTTCATTGTTTCATGTACTGTTTCATTTTAGCTACCATTTTTTGCAATTAATTATTTCAATGTTCTTAACTCAAAAATAAATCATGTGATGCTCCTCCCTCTTTTTCTTTTAGGGAATTTTTATGTTTACCACATTAATTGGTTACAATTATTCATCTTTATCCTCACTAAAGAGACAGTTTCAAAATACTTTCTTTATTAAGAGGCAAAAAAATTCTTAGATTAATTAAAATCCTAAATTTTACATTCCAAAACTTTATCCCACCCCTCAGCTCTAAATCCTAAGTCTTAGATTAAT
>CAJHQP010011213.1:0-15920 GCA_905132765.1 Moricandia arvensis
TGATCACATCACATATTTTTTTTTTGATAATCCGGAGTATCTGGCG
The DNA here is from genome assembly GCA_905132765.1 of Moricandia arvensis. Classification (NCBI taxonomy): domain Eukaryota; kingdom Viridiplantae; phylum Streptophyta; class Magnoliopsida; order Brassicales; family Brassicaceae; genus Moricandia; species Moricandia arvensis. Next base: position 47 of record CAJHQP010011213.1, read on the forward strand.
AGTCGAAACCCAACTGATAAGTCTCCTGAAAATCTGTTTACTGGTGTTAGACAAATCCGGTTTGTCGTAATGAGAATTAAAATGACATATTACATGGCCACACATATTTAGTGTCGTAAAGTTGTTTCGAACCTAAATCACTTAGTTCACCGAAATTCGTCTACTACTAAATATGCAATATGTGATCTGCACATCACATACTATACATTACAGTGAACCAAAATATGAGAGACTGAAAATTACTACAAAAAGGAAAAGGAAGAAAATTATAATTATAGTTTTATTTTTGTGATGGGAAAATGAAACCACAAAGCGGACACTTGTGACCAACTTGAAACCATTTTTCAACACAAGAGCTATGGAAAACATGTGAGGAGCAAGGCATAATGGTTGCTTCTTCCGCAAGAAACATATCCTCAGCGCAAATCACACAAGGTTCGAGCCGATCCATGTCTGGTCCAAGCACTTTGAAACGCTCTAACCCGCAAATCGTAGATCTATCTGCTGGTATCATACATCTACCCGATGAAATCTCTATCTGAACCGCCTCCATCATGGCCTTATCAGCTCTTCTAGACACATAAGAGTGATGCATATAACGAGTGAAACAGATCTCAGATATCACTTCTCTTATTTGATCTTCCAAGATAAAGAAAGCAGATTCCCGTTATTCTCCACTCTCTTCTTGATCAAACTCGCTATCTTTCTCTCAATGAACCGTTCCCGAGAAATCGCAAGCAATGTCTCGTGATCAACATGCGTTAACGGATACTGTAAGGAGATTAGAAACTTAAAAGTCAACCACTCAGGGCATGTTTAATGCATGTCCCTTAAGTTGGGTCCCTTAGCGTACGGTCCCTTAACTTTTAACTAAAAACGCTAAGGGACGTCCCTTAAATAAGGGTTTTAAGAGACGCCCCTTAGCGTTTTCAGTTAAAAGTTAAGGGACCGTACGCTAAGGGACTCAACTTAAGGGACATGCATTAAACATGCCCTTATTGTCACAAGAAGACTTATCTTTCTTGATGAGTTTCAACTTCTCCACAAGACTTTCAGTAACGTCAGGTATGTTGAACGGCATGTGTTTGAAATAGCCAAGAGAGGAAGGCGCCTTGTCGTAGATCTCCTTCTGTATAACCTCGTAGGCTTTTGAAGTTGTAATAGAATCTCTAGTATCTGGTTCTGTGTAGAGGTAAGAACAAGGGAAGCGAAATCGACTAATAGATCTTGTTGCCGACTAGGTGATAGTGTTGCAGACACCGAGTATCTTAAACTCATCCTCTATGAAGAACTGAGGATACGTGAGACTCTTCTCGCACTCACCAACACTATTAGGAAATCTCATCAGATCAGTTCGGCAAGATGTTTCTAAAGAAGAATGGGTCTGTTCGTTTCACCATCCAGATGATCCATCTAGATGGAGATGAGAGTTTTGTATGTTTAGACACTAAAAGTACAACTCATCTAGATGGTTTATCTAGATGACTTTTAAATTTTAGGCTTAATTTTGAAGTTCATCCAGCTCAACCAATTTGGACCATCTGGATGGAGATGGTTATCTCAAAATGGTACAATGTCTATTATATCCCTTATACAATTCACAAACAATAAGCTTAAATCTAATATCATTTTGTCACTTATGAAAAAATGACAAAACCGCATTTTCCCACTAAAATAAAAAAACGCATTTTCCGCCAAACCGCAAAAACACGTTTTCTCTTCAAAACCGCAAAAATGCGTTTTCCCGCCAAAACCAAAAATGTGTTTTTCCGTCAAAATCGCAAAAACGCATTTTCCCGCCAAAACGCATTTTCTCGCCAAAACCTCAAAAACGCGTTCTCCTACCAAAACCGCAAAAACGCGTTTCTCACCAAAACCGTAAAAATGTTTTTTTTCTCGCCAAAACTGCAAAAAAGCATTTTCCCGCCAAAACTGCAAAAAACGCATTTTCCCGCCAAAACTGCAAAACGCATTTTCTCGCCAAAACGTGTTTTTCTGCCAAAACCGCAAAAAACGCGTTTTCTCGTCAAAACCGCAAAACGCGTTTTCCCATCAAAACCACAAAAATGCGTTTTCCTGCCAAAACCGCAAAAACGTGTGTTCCTGCCAAAATCGCAAAAACATGTTTTCCCGCCAAAACCAAAAACGCGTTTTCCCGCCAAAACCGCAAAAACGTATTTCCCCACCAAAATCGCAAAACGCATTTTCCCGCCAAAACCTAAACACGCGTTTTCTCGCCAAAACATCAAAAAATGTTTTCCCACCAAAACTGTAAAACACGTTTTCCCGCCAAAACCGTAAAAATGCTTTTTCATTTTCCTGCCAAAAACGCGTTTTCCGCTAAATCACAAAATTATATTTCCATCTAAAATCATATTTTCAAATAATTATATTTAAGTAATAAATAAAAGTTAATATAGTGAAACAAATATAAAATTATTAAATCTAAAAAGGGTATATTAATAATTTGTGTACTAAATTCATCTAGATAGTATCGGGTTTTTCCACCAAAACTGAAAATGCGTTTTTCCCGCCAAAAGAAAAAACATGTTTTTCCGCTAAAGCCGAAAAACGTGTTTTTCTGCCAAAGCTGAAAAACGTGTTTTTCTGCCAAAGCTGAAAAAACGCTTTTTTCTGCCAAAGCCGAACATGAAGTTCATCTAGATGGTTCATCCAGATGGTTCATCTGGATGAAGAAACGAATATCCCCTAAAATCTGGATGGATCATCTGGATAGAGCATCTGGATGTAGTAGTTAGATGGAGATGACGGATGGAGAAACGAACAACCCCAATGTCTTAACCAAGAGCCATAGACATGCGTTCTTGACGTGGCGTTCAAGTTACGTTCTTTAGGAAACGTAACCTGCACGCTCCTTTGACATGGCCAACCATTCCACAGTTGTAGCACAAGTGAGCAGCATTAACCCAGGTCTTAAACATGGGGTCCATAACAAAAAAAAATTAAATATTTGAGTGGGTTTCACAAAAAGCTAAGGATCGGTTGTAGAAATTCTAAAATAATAACTAATTTTGTTTTGTTTCTTGCACTCTACTAGCACGTGGCGGCCCGCTATTGATTCGCTTTTTAATTTTTTTCTTTTTTTTGATCCGACAAAAAAAAATTCCTAAGAACCTCAAATTGGTTTTATGGGATAATCAGAGCATGATTAATGGGGGATCTTAAGAGAGTGCTTAAGAGAGAGGGCTCAAAAAAAATTAAGAACCTAGCTCTTAAATCCCTTAATTAAGAACCCACTTTGCTTGGGTTATTATACTGTTCACGGGTCCCACTGATATGTGGTGACCCGTGATTGGTTCGTTTTTATTTTCTTTTATTTAAAAAAAAATAAAAAAAAAATAATAATAATAAGAATCCCTTAACGGGTTCTAGGGTTAATCATGGCCTTGTGCTCTAAGTTCCAGCACTTGAACTCCACGAACCGGTTTTGGTTTTGGTCTAAGTAGAATCCTGCTCTGAGTGGTTTCTTGAGGTCAATATCAACTTGGAAATACATAAACCTGTAGTTACTAGACATTCCGTAGAACCAGGCCCGGATCAAGTAATAGTTGGATCCTGTGCTGATTTTTAAATTTTTCACTCATAAGTTCTTGTGTTTCATAAAAAATAACTAAATGTTATACACAAGATTTTTAGAAATTAGGGCCCTAAACTTCTTTAAAAAAATTGGAAAAAAAAGATGGACCCAGTGCAAATGCACTCCCAGCACTGGGTCAAAGCCGGCACTGCGTAGAACACGGCATTGTTATCGCCGACTCGAGATCTAAGCGTGGGGAGTAGAGGTGTCAAATGGGCGGGCTGTCCATGGGTTTGCCCAGTCCAATTCATTTTGGGCGGACTATGGACGTGCCCAATTAATAAATGGTCCAACTGGACAAAAGACCAATTGGTCCATGGTCCAATTGGGTGAAGACCAAATGGACAATGGGTGTCCATGGACCTCCTAAAAATATACATTTATGATTTTGACAAAAAATATAGTTTTACAAATTTAGTGAAAAAACACATTTTCAACGAAAAATTAAAATTTTACGAGATTGATAAAAAATAACATTTTTCAATCTTGGCGGGAAAGCTTAATTTTTTGGTTTTGGCGGAAAAACTTAATTTCTTGTTTTTGGTGAGAAAATGTAATTTCTCAGTATTACCGGAAAAAATATAATTTTTATTTTGGCGGGAAAACATATTTTCGGTTTTGACGGAAAAACATGATTTTTTTTGTTTTTTGCGGAAAAACTTAATTTCTCGGTTTTGACGGGAAAACATGATTTTTTTTGTTTTGACAGAAAAACGTGATTTTTTTTTCGTTTTGGCGGGAAAACTTAATTTTTCAGTTTTGGTGGGAAAACGTGAATTTTCGCGTTTGGCGGAGAAACTTATTTTCTCGGTTTTAGAGGGAAAACTTATTTTCTCTGTTTTTGCAGAAAACGTGATTTTTCAATTTTGGCGGAAAAACTTAATTTTTCAATTTTGGCAGAAAAACTTCTTTTCACGGTTTTGGCGGGAAAACGCGATTTCTCGGTTTTGGCGAGAAAACGCGATTTCTCGGTTTTGGCGAGAAAACGCGATTTCTCGGTTTTGGCGGGAAAACGCGATTTCTCGGTTTTGGCGGGAAAACGCGATTTCTCGGTTTTGGCAGGAAAACGCGATTTCTCGGTTTTGGCGGGAAAACGCGATTTCTCGGTTTTGGCGGGAAAACGCGATTTCTCGGTTTTGGGGGAAAACGCGATTTCTCGGTTTTGGCGAAAAAACGCGATTTCTCGGTTTTGGCGGGAAAACGCGATATCTCGGTTTTGGCGGGAAAACGCGATTTCTCGGTTTTGGCGGGAAAACGCGATTTCTCGGTTTTGGCGGAAAAACGTGATTTCTCGGTTTTGGCGGGAAAACGCGATTTCTCGGTTTTGGCGGAAAAACGCGATTTCTCGATTTTGGCGGGAAAACGCAATTTCTCGGTTTTGGCGGGAAAACACGATTTCTCGGTTTTGGCGGGAAAACGCGATTTCTTGGTTTTGGCGGGAAAACGCGATTTCTCGGTTTTGGCGGGAAAACGCGATTTCTCGGTTTTGGCGGGAAAACGCGATTTCTCGGTTTTGGCAGAAAAATGTGATTTTTCGGTTTTGAGGAGAAAACTTGATTTTTTAATTTTGACGAGAAAAAGTGATTTCTGGTTTTTGCGGGAAAACATAATTTTTCGTTTTGGTAGGAAATAGTGATTTTTCGGTTTTGGCGAAAAATATTATTTCTTGGTTTTGGTGAGAAAACATTATTTTCGGTTTTGGTGAGAAAACATTATTTTCGGTTTTGGCGGGAAAGCTTAATTTTTTGGTTTTTGATGGAAAAAAATGTTTAGGCGGGAAAACATGATTTCCTTATTTTAAAGAAAAAATTTAGTTTTTCAATAATTAAAATAATTCTAAATACTATTGGGTGTCCATGGGCATGCCCAAATGGACATGGTCTCTATTGGTTATGGACACTTGTTTAGACAATTGTCCAATATGGACCGCCTACTATTGCCCAAAAGCTAAAATGGTCCAATTGGTTAAGCCCATTTGGGCTCTGGACGGACCATTTGACACCTCTAGTGGGGAGGAAGTCACTAGTGCAGAGGTATATGGATGTTAATATGGGCTCAATCTAATAGGGTTAGCCCTAACCCTATAAAACCTTTTTTAGCCCTAACCCTTATTTCTGAAGCAGGGTTAAAAACGGGTTAGCCCTATAATGTACATGGTTAAAATTTTAGCCCTTTTATTTTGAATAAGATAATTATTATACACTACTTAAATATCCACTGAAATTTTATATTTGTTCGATTATGCAAAATAACTTTTTTTGTTAAAACTTCAAAAACCGAAAATCAAGTTTTTTTACCAAAATCACAAAATCGAATTTTCTCGCCGAACACGAAAAATCGAGTTTTTTTCGCCAAAATCGTGTAATCGAGGTTTCCCGCCAAAACCGTTAAATCGAGGTTTCCCGCCAAAACCGTAAATCGAGTTTCCCGCCAAAACCACAAATCGAGTTTTCCCGCTAAAACCTTAAAATTTGATTTTGCGATTTTGCAGTTTTGACGAGAAAACTTGCTTTGACAGAAAAATTTGATTTTGCGATTTTGGTGGAAAATCTTAATTTTACGTTTTGGCAGAAATTTTTTAATTTGCGATTTTGGTGAAAATGTTGATTTTACGTTTTTGGTGAGAAAACTTAATTTTACATTTTTTTCATTTATATGATCAAATCTTAAATTGTTAAAAACGTAAACTTTGGTTAAAAAATAATATACAAACATTTGTTAATATATATAAAACATTAAATGGGCTAGCCCTGGTACCAGCCCTAACCCTTGATTTAAACAGGGCTAAAATAGGGCTGGGTTAAAATAGGGCTGGGTTTATTTTAAACAAAAGAGGGTTAAGCCCTAGCCCTGGCCCTGCATTTAACATCCCTACAGAGGTACAATGGTAAGCCCACGACAACGACCAAGAAGGAGTCTGAAGTGAAGTCGATAGTGTCTGAAGAGTTTAGATCCTTGATTACTAGGAGAGCTCCGTTGACGTTATAAGAACTTTCCGACGAGACGGTGTGGAGAAGAGCCGTCGAGCATGTTTTTTGCTTTCAGACGAGTTTGAGTTTCATTAGTTTGAACATGTCATGGTGATTATTACTTGGTTCTTATAATACAGAAAAACAAATAGGGACTCGTTTTTCTTTTCCTTGTTAGATCGTGAAGATATTTTTTTACAAAAATTGATTTTTTTTTTTGACAGATTCACAATGAACATTTTTTTTCTTTTCCAAATAGATATAGGAAATTAATAGAAAACATGTACTCTTTCCCTTTCAAATCAAGTAATAATCAATTTTGTTAAAAAAAACATAATCCGCATTTTAATCCAGACTGTATCCTAGTTAAGTATTATTGTAGAATAAAATTTTCTTGACAAAATAAATATGCTTTTATGATTTTAGTGCAAGTGTTTGCATTATTTTGTCTTTTTACTTCTAATTAAATTAAGAAAAACAATAAATGTTATGGAGTAATAAAAATATAATTGAACATTTAGTTGTTTTCTTTATCTACATGAAAAAAATATCTCTTAAAGGACATAATTTGAAGCGGATGGAGTAACTTTTAAAAATGTATAGATATCAATATTGTTTAGATGAAACTAGAAAATTAAATTCTTTTTAAATGTTATAAAATTTTGTAATTTGTTTTGTAATCTACTTTATTAAAAAAATTTTGTTATGTATAAAATGTTCTATACACATACTTAAAACTAATTTTTTCCATAATTGAGATTTATTTACAAAATCTAAAGTCTTGTAATTTTTAGATTAAAAATTTCATAGTAAATATTGGAAATATCACATTATAGTGATCATACAATTCTTTAAATGTTTGTTGAAAACTTGTAGGTTTGTTGACAAAAAAAACTTGTAGGTCTAGTACATAATTTGAGATCCTGAAAGCGATGGTAATGTTATAGTTATGAATGTATATTAATAGTATAAAAACTAAGACATTCATGAATATTTTATTAAGAGAAAAATACTCATATTAACACTGTTGCACTTTCAAGTTATGTACTATCATATTTATATAGTAGTTGTTCAATGGTTTTTATTATATAAGAAGTCGTCTTCTTAATATAGTTCGTAATCGATTTCTCTACAATATAAAATTATAGTTCTACATGTTTTCTGGCAATATGACTTTCTAACTTCCATATATAGTAACTAGGCTTATTTATCGCTGGTGGACCGATCCTCTGAAGATTAGTTTAGGTTTTAGCCTGAGATAACGTAGGTTTAACAACAACAAAAAATTATGTACTATCATGCTACTAAATAACTCTTTTAACCAAGAATTAATTTACTAAACAAATAAAATCACATATATTATTTTTATCTAAATTATTTTTAATTAAATTATAATTGCGTTAAAATAGATAAAATATTTATGTCAGCGGCACCGATTAAAACCTGATATGGGAATGATGCTGAACACTTTTACATTCTAAATAGTTATATAACAAAAAAATTCTTAAAACATACACTTATTAATGGTATATCAACTAATCAATTACTAATGTGCACACTCATATAAGATTTCTAAATTGACCATGTTATTTTAAACCAATATATAAAGTAATTATAATTCAGAAAATCAGGCATAGATAATATTTTCTCTGTTTTGAAAAGATCCACATTTTGAAGAAAAATATTGTTTAAGAATTTAGAAATATATATATTCCAATGCATTATTTACTGATAAATTATAAATTTTAAAATAATAATTATGTTTATTAAATTATCTTGATTAAAATTTATTAAAAAAATATTTAGAAAGTAATATATTAATAATCAATTTTAATATGAATAAGAATTCTAAAATTTTTTTTTTTTTGAATCTTTATTGGAAAAGAGGTGGCATTGAAGAATTCAAAAATTGATAGTGGATACCACATCATAAAAATCGACTACAATTTTCAACGAAAATATCATTAAATTAATTTTTCTGCATAACCAAACAAAAAATGAACAAAAACTTTTATCAACAGCCATAAAGTTAAACTAGATTTTGACCCGCACATCCGTGCGGGTAACTTTTCGTTTTATAAATATATAATTTTTATATTATATTTTGCATATAATCATTTTTAGATAATATATTATTATCATTTTCAAAAATAAATAGATAATATATAGTTCTAAATATAAAAGTTTAACATATGTTAACAATTTTACTTTTTGTATAAAATTATTACATAATTTACAAATTTTAATCTTTTTAAAAGGTGAATGATATTTTAATCACTTTAGACGGTGAATAATATTTTATTGATTTATTTAAATGAAAGTATTTTTTAAATATTAACTTATCAATTTAATATAATATAGACTATAATTATAAAATTTATAAAATTAGCATAGAATTTTTTAAAAGAAAAAAATAAAAAAATTAATTAAAAATTAATTTATGATAATATTATAATACTAATTACGAAAATAATCAATGCATTAATTAAAAATATTAGATTTTTTTGAAAAGATTTTGTTAGATTTTTCTCAACAGATTTTATTATTACTAAAACTAAAATTTACATTTATAGTTAAATTATATTTGTTACTAATATTTTTATAATTATTTAGATTCTTTTAGAAATGTTATATATTAATTAAACTAATATAAATAATAAAAATGTAACTGAATTTATGGACCTAGTGTGACTATTTGATAGTAGATAAAAATGGTACTTCTCTTTTAATAGAGAAGATATATTTAAAGATTGATGGTTGAGTTTCTTCCTCCGGATACATCTAGATTATTAAAAAAAAAAGCAGCCATAAAATGTTAAGCATCGAGGGTAAACTATAGCATTCAGTCTAAAGCTATTATATCCCAACATGGCCAACTATAAAAAGAACTGACGAGAAAGCTATGAATAATCAATTTAAAACTGATACAATAATTCATACGAAAGAATATTCTGATTATGACATGAAAAAGCTACGTCATGAACATATATTTATTATAAGCAGAAGGGAAGTTTGAACATAACTCGAAGTTGTAACCAAGCAAATCAAATATAAATATTGAGTTATTACCTAATCAAATATAAATATTGAGTTATTACCTAACCACGATAACTATAAACATGAATATATTAAATTATAAAACAAATAAATATGTAGTTTATTTATAAACATAGGAATCTCGATTAGACTACAAAAAAAATAAAAAAAAATCGATCCATATCTTGCTGAAAAAAACGAGTTATGCATGGGACCTATCCAATGTTTGATAAATAATAATATAATATAACATGGATAGATAGCCATCAAAAAGGAATCATTCGCCGTCATGACAGAAATAAAAAAAAAATAGAAATATAAATCTCGTAAGTCAGAGACGGCTATACGAGAAAATTTAGAGAGATTCTTTTTTTTTTTGTTGACGAACAAAGCTGACGCCTGAGCTGACGTCACTTGTAAGAAAATTGGAAAGGTTTTATCTCAGTGTTGATTTTGAGTTTTGCTTAATATTGGAGTTCACCACATAAAAAGAAAAGAAATAAAAAATAAAGTTGTTACAGAAAATTAATCTGGTTTGGTCACATGGCCTGAAAACTATAAATATTTTTCTTAAGAATTTTAATAAAAGTTTTTTTTAAATTAAAATTTTATTTTTGTATAAAAAACTTTCAAAATTTTTAGAGATCAAGATCAATGTTTCTTATAGTTGTACCCATATCCAGCCTTAATTTGTCAACATAATCTAATATATTTTTTGATTAGTGAAATATGGATTTTTAGCGAAATTATTTTGATTTACTTCTTTATCAACCATTTTCTCTAACTTTGTGCAATTAGTTTTATTTATAAATTGTTCAATTTGTTTCAAAAAATAAAATTTTAACCATACAAAATAAATGATAGTAAAGTAGTAATATTAAAAAAAATGACCTTAAAACCTGACCCCACAACACAACTCTAAGATGTGACAAAAAAAAATTTAGAAGTATTTAAAGTATTTTCCATATTAAAATGGCTAGATAAAGTTTTGAATTTATAAAGAGAGAACCAGAATCACCCATTCCCTTCCTACAACTACACAAGAGTTAAAAAAACACTACACAAAGAGTTTCAAAACTCCTTCCTTCCATGTCCACCCACCAAGATATGTCTCTCGTCACAGCCACTCCTCCCTCCAACGTCGATCAAAACTTCCCGGAGATCGAGATGTCCGGCGGAGACTCCTCCTCCACCGTACGAGCCACCGTCGTCCAGGCATGCACCATCTTCTACGATACTCCCGCCACGCTAGGTAGGTTGAACCGTAAGTGGTGGTAAACTATTCCCTAGAGAGAGAATGTGAAAGCTCCGGTGACTACGCGTATGTGAAAATTTGGTGTGGTGCGGATTCGAACTCGGACCCTTTTAGGGATCCACTGAACGCGTTGACCATCTGACCACAGATGCGTGGGTGGTTGAACCTTACGTGTCTGTCTCTTTCTTACTATTCTGATTGATCTTTTGTATATGACGTTGCAGACAAGGCGGAGAGGTTGCTTTCCGAGGCGGCGGATAATGGGTCACAGCTCGTTTTGTTCCCGGAGGCGTTCATCGGCGGATATCCTCGAGGGTCAAGCTTCGAGTTAGCCATTGGTGCTCGAACGGCTAAAGGAAGAGACGACTTTCGCAAGTATCTCGCTTCTGCTATTGATGTTCCTGGTAAAGTTCAAACCTTTAGATGTTTACATGGTTGTTGATGAGATCAAAGATGAACTCTTTAAAGTTACCAAAGTGTGTCTGAACTGTAAAGTACATTCCTTTAGGACCTGAGGTGGAACGTTTGGCGGATATGGCTAGGAAGTATAAAGTGTTTTTGGTTATGGGTGTGATTGAGAGGGAAGGCTATACGTTATACTGTACTGTCCTGTTCTTTGACTCACAAGGTCAGTTCTTGGGTAAGCATAGGAAACTCATGCCTACAGCTCTTGAACGTTGCATCTGGGGGTTTGGAGATGGATCGACTATACCGGTTTTCGATACTCCTATCGGGAAAATCGGTGCTGCTGTTTGTTGGGAGAATAGGATGCCGTCTTTAAGAACCGCAATGTATGCCAAAGGTTAGAAGGGATCGCAAGCAATATATAAGAGAGATAGATCAATCCACTTTATCACTCGCGACAATGTATATTTTACAATCCTAGTTAGAAGTAAGTGACAATGTGTCTGTGTTACGATTATGCAGGCATTGAGATATATTGTGCACCTACTGCTGACGCTAGAGAAACTTGGCTAGCATCAATGACTCACATTGCTCTTGAAGGTGGATGTTTTGTTTTGTCAGCTAACCAGTTCTGTCGCCGGAAAGATTATCCTCCTCCACCGGAATACACGTTTTCCGGTTCAGAAGAGAGCCTTACACCGGACTCTGTTGTCTGTGCTGGTGGAAGCTCTATCATTTCGCCTTTGGGGATTGTTCTAGCTGGACCAAACTATGAAGGAGAGGGTCTTATCTCAGCTGATCTAGGTATTATTATTATTATTATTAACACTTGTTTATCAGGTAATCTAGCTGGTCGACCAATCATATTCATTATAATATTTTGACAGATCTTGGGGACATAGCACGAGCCAAGTTTGACTTTGATGTGGTGGGTCATTACTCGAGGCCTGAAGTGTTTAGCTTGAACATAAGGGAGCATCCGAGGAAAGCGGTTAGCTTCACGTCCAAGGTAGCCAAAGATGAAAAGTAAATGTTAGTAAGACCCAAATGCTCAGTGTCAAGACGTATTGGAGCTTATGTATATTTAATAACTAGCCAAGACTTGTAATTGAAATTATTATCAGATCCAAAGCATTATGCATTGAAGAATCTATAACTACTTGTCTCTGTTCCCGACCGTGCCAGTTTTTTTACAAAAACACACCCAAAATTTTCTATTGTTCACAGATTTGATTCAGATATTATTGAAGGAATGATCGATACCCTCACACTGCACTCCAGTTTCCAGTAATATATCTTGATAATAGACTTTACAAGTTGTTTGTTCTTGAAGAATTCTTCCGAGTCTATTATAGAACCATGGAACAACACAGCATGGAGAAGCTCAACTAATGTAATAACCAAGGCTTAAACTGACCGTACATTGCACAACCAAAGATGCATTCGAATCAACACTTTGGTCACAGAGAAACCAATCCTATCAGGCATATTACAAAATAGCTAAAAGAGAAGCAACCAGAGCACACATGAAATCTTTTGATAGAAAACACTCGATTCGTGTTTCTCTTTTGTTGTTGCTCGCATTGGATTAGGCTTCTCATGAGATGTATTTTTCTTGTTGCTCGTGCAAAAGCTTTGCTGAAGATTTGGCATCAAGGTAGAGTGATGTTACTTCCTCTATATCAGCCTGTCAAAAATACCAAGAGATTAACAACCATAACATTCATTTATAGACTGCTCTATTGTTCTTAGATTAACAAGCAAGTACCTTGCATATATTGTCACGTCCATTCATTTTCGCCACGATACTTGCAGGAGACAAAAGCTGAACAGCGTGCCTGAAAGTCAAAGCACAAGAAGGTTTAGAGAACGAAAAAAAAAAATCTTGCAAAGAAGCAATGATGCTAGTTCAGTCTTAAACCTTGGCGATGTTCTCTGACCAATGTCCCCAAGTAGGACCAAGCATTCTTCATCCACTGTTAGCTCTTCTACTTGCGCTCGAATGGCTATAATCTGGCTACATAGCAAATGTATTAGAAGGCTGTTTGATTAATTAATATCCAAAAACTAAATGACAGCTGAGTAACCTGTATCATTTCAGAGGGATTATAGATTTGAGTCCTGATAATGACCAACCGATCCAACAAGTCAATAGGGACTCCATGGGGACTTGGCATATCAGTTCCTCTGCAAATAAGTTAAGCCCATATTCACATGATTTCCAATGAAGAAAATGATAATTTATATGTCAACGTCTAGTGTTTCTACTCACCTTACGTTGCAGACTCCTCTATTTGTTGCAAATATTACTATTGGAGATAACGAGCTCTCCAGAGCACGGTTTAAGTAAGAAAAGCACTCCATATCAAGCATATGAACCTAAAGATTTGTGATTTAATGAAGTTAAATTACTGCTCATGAGTCCTAAGCATGGTGGAATGAGAAAACCTATATAGGAAAAATACCTCATCGATAAATAGAACTCCGGGAACAAGCTCTGCGACACCTTCATCTATATAACGGTTCACGACCTGCAATAACCATACACAATATACTATTAGTCTAGTTCTTAGCAAGATTTAATCAAGTAAATTTTAGGTCCCAGTGAAGAAGATCACCTTGTTAATTTCTTGCCGCAGCTTATCAGTGATCTCAGTCTTCCGGGGTTTCATCATTTGGCCCATCAAAGAAAGTATATCCTGCCCGCCTTGAGGTCGAGCATTTGCTGCATCCAGATCTTGAAGCGTGACATCCTAACCAAAGTGAAGAAAACTTTTAGAGGCTACCACACAAGAATGAATGTTACAACCTAAGATTATAAAACGCATACATTAAGCAAATCCATAGAAGAAGGTAATATTGGCAATGATGATAGTTACTACTACACAGAAGGGTGAGGTTCTTGGGAGAAGCAAAGGTCATAGAAAGGTAAACCTGCACTATCTCTTTCTTTTTGTGAACCTCTCCCTTCGGAAGTGGAACATATTCTTCTGCTTCCAGATCGAACTCAGTGGCAAAAGCATCACTTCTACCCACCCGCTTGACAGCTCCACTGTTTGCTTCAATGTATATAACATCACCCACAGCTACCTGCGAGTCAAAGAGTTTAATATAAGAACTTTAGGAACATAATTGGTTTTGACCTGGGAAACCAACCAAACAGATGAAAACAATGCCAGTTGCAAAGAAGTCAAACAGCTAACCTTTTCCTTAATCAAGGCATCGTATATAGTTGGATTGCACCTTCAGTTGTTTCGTTCCTTTGACCGTCTTGAGTCCAATGATAACATGACTGATGCTTTTGCCATAACCTCCCGTAAGACTCTCAGTTTCTTCTGGGGACAGCTCCGTAACCTAGACACTCAAGGAAAACATGTTAAGAATCTGACGGCAAAAAGACATTACTACACAACAACACAAGGAACTCACAAAATAGCAGCACACACACCTCTCCTTCATCGACGTCTTTGGTTCCTTGATACGCAGCCAATCGCACGTCTAAAATTCTCCATGAGAACCTCAGTTTTCTTAACCTCCGATGAGTAAACCTCAGATCCAACCATTGGACAGAAGGGGACCTGCAAACAATAAACAATTCAAATAACATAAGCTAAAACGTGAATAAAAAAAAACGATGTACCAAATCTGATGAAGGTGCCATGTGGATACATGACATCAGTGATTACCTTACTTCCCAGCTCCTGTGATATTCCAAGAGCCAGTGCTGTTTTCCCGGTTCCAGGAGGTCCAGCGAGCAAAAGAGCCTTGCCAGCCATTTTCTTCTGTTTGATCATCTCCACTACAAGACCAGCTGCCTCTCTAGCCTCGACTTGACCGACAAATCCAGCCGCCAATGGTATAGGAATTCCGGTTGGCTAGCAAAGGAGACAGTGAATTAGCAATGGACATAATACTCCATTAGCTATAGAAACAGATCACACTAATGCTAAAGAAACTATTGTCAGTCAAAAGAACCACAGCTGGTTAGTTAAAACACATTGAATAACCACCACAAAAGCAAGGCTTATGGGTCTCTCAAAACACCCTTCAGCACTATAAACCTGGGGTCTAAGATTGAAACTGGAACCTAACTCAAAAGCATCCTTCACCACAATATATGCATTAAAGATTGGAACTTTGCAAAAACCCTTTTGAAAAAGATTAAAACTTTAAACCCTAAACTCGAAACCTACTGCACTACATGTAGAAACGTTATGCTTAGAGTCTCTGAGCTAACCAAACGAAACTATTAACTTTAATACCTAGACCAACCTCGAGCGATACGAACATACTACCTGCAATCTACTAGATTCAAAGAGAGAGATTAAAGGGGAGAGAGAGAGATAGAGGAGAAGAAGAAGAACCTCGAGGCCAAGGCCTTTGATATGAGTGTGAGTAGCAATCCGTTGTTTCTTGGCGGTGGACTGTATTTCTTCAATCTTTACTTTCTCCATCTCCTTCAAACAGTTTAGCAGCGTTTTCACCTCCTGAGGTGTCTTTTGATGTATCTCCGAAGACGACGACGGCGGAAGAGTTGGAGCTACGGTTCAAAACCCCTGCTTTTCTACAGTTTATATATTAGCTATTTTTGTTTGCAGTAATGGTCCTTAA
>CAJHQP010011214.1:0-15919 GCA_905132765.1 Moricandia arvensis
AGTAATAACTATAAAAAGAAGGAAAACAAGCTATGCCGCGCAACTCAACAACGCAAAGAGCCAAACACATCTTTCAAAATGAAAGCCACTTGTTTAGTAAACAAGCTTATACAGAGGACGTAACTAACATTCATACTTCGGTATGACATGAAAGTAGGAGTTCAATATGAAATGCAACAAACGTTAATAGACTCTACTACATGCAAGGTTAAGAAAATCATGGTAAGTCTATACTACCGACATATATGGTATGGTTTATGAGTTTACCAATAAAGAGTTCCTTTCACCAATCACATTCCATGTTCCATTCTACTCTAGATAACTGGACATAATATAGATGACGCTTCATTTAAATGCAGTTATTAGGCATGCGGACACATAACACAAATCGAATCCACTTGGAATCCCACCACTTTCTCAGGTATTTGTTCACGTAACCAAACAAACAATCGATATTTCATTCTACTCTATATAAATTACATAGTATAGACAATGCTTCATTAAAACTCAACTATGCTGACACTTAATAGGAACACTGTATCGTTGACATTGAACCCCTCTTGCAAGTACGGAGTTTCAGAAGTTATTGAAGATGCAAGATGTCTGCCCTGAAGTAGTCGGTGACGTAGATGCTGACGCAGATGACGTGTTGAGTGGTGAAGACCATGTGGAGTCAAGATGCTGAGCTGGAGTCATGTAGACTTGGAGAGCAAGTGGGTATCTTGGAGAAAAGGCAAGATGAATAAACTTGGGGAGCAATTTTATGACTTAAAGGAAGAAGAATAAGTGCATTCCAAGAAAAGGAAAATTGCACTTATTGATATGGAAGATGTCCATATTGTGGTTCCTTGGAGTCTAGGGTTTCGAGAACTTGGAGAATAACTATAAAATAGTTATGGGGTCGTCTGTAATTAGAGAGAGACACATAGACTGATTTTATAGAGAGAGAAGCTCTTGGTGTGTTCTTGGTCGTGCTGAAGCAGTTGCCGAAGTACGTGACGGAGGAGAGATACAAGCAGGTAGCTTAGGAATCTTTCAGTACCAGTTGTTAGGGTGTTAACAGACTGTGTAAGGCTGATTAAGCAAGTCTTGTAAAGATTGTTTAGAAGGAGATTCTAATAAAGCATAGTGGTTGCTTGTATTGTTTTATCTCTGGGTTACTTTCTGCATTACTTAATTGTGGTGTCATCTTTGCACTTACAATTGGTATCAGAGCGGGGCATCTAAGTTATCGGTGTAATCCTGAAGGTGAAGATAGACACGATTGTTTCTATGCAGAAGATGATCATGTTGAATGCGAACCAGTATGGTCATTGGAAGGCTCGCATGAAGCAGTTGATTCGAGGAATCAATGAAGATGCGTGGACTGCTGTGGAGACTGGGTGGGAGGAGCCTACCATAGTCACGGATGATGGGAAGAAGCCCAAGCCAAAAGAAGACTGGATAGAGGCAGAGCGCAATGCATCAAAGTTTAATGCAAAGGCGTTGTCGGTGATCTTTGAAGCTGTTGAAGCAGAGCAGTTCCAGCTGATTCAGGGGAGTACTTCAGCTAAAGAGGCGTGGGAGATCATGCTGAATTCGTTTGAAGGAGATGATAGTGTCAAGAGGACACGTCTGGATCATCTTGGGTCGCATTTTGAGAATCTCAGGTGGTCTGATAATGATTTTGTGGCGAGCTTCAGTGCCAAACTTAGTGCTATGGCGCATGAAGCATTTGTACTTGGAAAGAAGTACAAGGAGAAGAAGCTGGTAAAGAAGTTGCTACGCTGTCTTCCAACGAAGTTTGGAGCTCATAAGGCGGTCTTGAATATGACTACAAACACAGATGAGCTCAAGTTTGACAAGCTTGTGGGTATGCTGAAGGCAGAACAGATGGATACAGACAGTAGCTCGGTCTCTACGTCAGGTGGTACCTCAAAGAGCATAGCGCTTGTAGTTGATAAAGATGGTGATAAATCTGTGAATCTTGAAGATGCCATGGGTACGTTAGCTAGAAATCTTGGTAAGATGATGAATTCTTCTGGTGGGAAGAATCAGTATGGTCGACAGAGAAGTTGGCTTGACAAAAGAATAGAAAATCTCAAGTGCTACGAGTGTGAAGGTGTAGGTCATGTGAAGGCTGACTGTCCTCTTGCACAACAAAAGGAACTCAAGTGCCCTGAGTGTAAAGGGTGTTGGAAACGCACGGTGTGAATGTCCAAACTTAAAGAAGGGAAAAGGAGTTTCATTGGAGTCATCTGATGATTCAGAATCTGAAGAAGATGGAAAGGTGATGAAGAATCTTGTTGCTTTTGGTGCTTACAAGGATGGGTCTAGTGAATCTTCTGATTCAGATAGTGGTACAGACACTGAGGAGTATCACGTACTGTATGATAAGTGGTTCAATCTCAAGGATGAGAATCTAAGATTGCAACACGATCTGGTGCAGAGTCGTGAGCAAGATGTGGCTCAGAAGCAAAGCAAGTTGGTTGAAGAACTTGTTGAAGAACTTGCGGCTGTAAAAGAGAAGAATAAGGTTCTTGAGCAGGAAGTTAGCAAGCTGAGGGAAGTTGCTACTGGTGAACAAGAGAGAGAAGGATGCTGGAGCGTGATTTGGCTAAGAATCACAAGCAGATCAGGATGCTCAACAGTGGACCCAAGAACTTGGATCAAATCCTATCAATGGGTCAACCAGCAAGGTGGACTGGGGACTGGGATATCGAGGTTCTGAGAGTACTAAGGAAGTACAACAGAAGGGGCTGTCACACTTCGTGCAGGGAAGCACATCAAAAAGTGGAGCCAAAGAAGTTCGTTGGGAAGTACGTCGGGACGTACATCAGGGAGTACGACAAGAAGTTCTACAGCGTGAAGCTGTGAGTAGCAAGCCAAAGGTTGTACATCAGTGCAACAACATGAAGGTCAGACATGAGGTTCTAAAGCATGGTTGTGCAGCTGGTACAAGGAACGAGGTTGATTGGTGCATCAGCAACTGTGTCAGGCCAAACAAGAAGCAACATTGGATGTGCTGTTGGTTCTGTGGGAAGGTTGGACACAAGAAGGTGGAGTGTTTTGCTCGTGAGAAGAGCAGAAACGTGGCAAATAAGGTGAACAAGACGTTCACTAAACTCAAGTGGGTTGAAAAAGTGGTGTTAGCCAAAAGTGGCTTACTTTATGAGATCAAGGAAGAGACATCAGAAGAAGGATGCAGCTCGGTTAGGAGTGATCTTGAGGAAGATCAGAAAGCATCAAGTTTGGAGTCAGAACAAAGAGTTGTTCATGGCACAAAGGGGAAGGAGATCGAAGTGTGTCAGGAAGTGATGCGAGGTGATCTTCAGGAGGGTGATAGTGAAATCACTCCAAGAAAGTAGCAACGAGTGCAGAATGCACTAGGTGTGGATGAGGAAGGGCTCATGGTCAAGAAGACGACACATGAAGGAAGCCAAGTCCTCAAAAGAAGTTGGTCGAAAGGTAGTTCGACAGGTGCGTCAGAGCATGATGCAGTACTTGTAATCTATTCCGCTGCAGCAGAGGTTGTATCATGATTACGCATGAAGAAGCAGACGGGTTTGTCTGTAAGGTTTGACATCTAAGCATATGCTTTAGCTTAGTATGCAATCAAGCAGGGGGAGAATGGTGATGTTCTGGTCAAGAGAAGAATGCATATCTCATGGGGGAGAAAAGCATGGTGTGGTGCACATCTCGTGGGGGAGAAAAGCATAATTAGCATGGAAGTTTCCAGGTGGGGAACGTGGTTGTTGAACCAGAAGAATGTTGTGCTTAATCGGCACACAAAGCTAAAAGGGGGAGATTGAAGATGCAAGATGTCTGCCCTGAAGTAGTCGCTGGCGAAGATGCTGACGCAGACGACGTGTTGAGTGGTGAAGACCATGTGGAGTCAAGATGCTGAACCATGAAATCCTCTCTACTTCTTCTCTTTATTTACAACACGTTATCAGCACGATAGCCTCTAATACCCTAAGCTAAAAGATCTCTCATTCTTTTCTCTCACCGGCGACCACATAAAACCCTAATCCTACCCAAACTCAAATAGGTCGTTCTCTCAAACCGTAAGGACTCAAAAGACGGTCAAGATATCAATCGAAGCCCTGGGCGAGACGAATCCGTAGGTGAAAACGGCTTGTCAATCCGATTAGTGACGCGCTCTCACGCATTGAAGCTGTGTGCGCTGCACATCATGCTCTCTCTAACCTTGGCGGCTCAATAAACCCTAATTCCGGTGTAACTTCAAACAGACCGTTTTCTCAAACCCTGAGGACCCAGACGACGAGCCACATATCAGTTTGAATCTCTCGAAAAGAGTAATCAGTTTCCACAAACAGCTTGACGATCTGATCTCAGCCGCGTTTCCTATCTCTTCCAAAAGGAGGTCCGGTTTTTCTACACATCAAAACATAAGGTACTTCTATAAACCCTAATTAATAGAAACCAATACTCTAGGTATGGAATCAAGAAATCTATAATAGGATATCGGATAGATTGTGTGATTACTTAATCATATAGAACCGGATGATAGGATATAAAATTTGGTTGTATGAAGAACCCTAAAACCCTAAATTTTAAATCGGTTTGGTTGATGTTCTTGTTTGATCGTTTAAGGTTTTCTCTTTAAATTATTCTTGTTTGATTGAATGATTGATGATCTGAGGTTTTAGGATTGATAGTTTAATATGTAAACTAACCACGAATTGAATCTCATAAGGCCTTAAAAATCTTAAACCCTAAAGGCCTTGAAAACCTTGTAATCGATTGATTGATCCGGTTTTCCCTAAAATCGTTTTGAGGTTTATGAATTTGAATGATCAATTCGGTTTTTGAGTGAATCCATATTGCTAGAATTGTTTGATGCATTCATAAGATGAAACCCTAAGTCATGACACTATTATCCGGCCTTGAAACTGACCTAGGTCTAAACCTTGTCGACCTTGAAATCGACCTAGGATTTTTTTGCATCTCATCCTAGTGATCATGAAAACTTGTGACCATGTGTTCATAGAATAAGAACCGTGTAGTCTTGTGCATGCTCTCTCATGGCCGTGTGTCTTTAGATCTTAATGTGCTTAGCCGCATGTTAGGCATTTGAACATAGGATTGTTGCATCATGATACATCATGGCCGTGTGGCCTTACTTGGTCGAAACATTTGAATGTTTGGTCGGTACACTTGATAGCATCATATCGACCACTTGTAGTACTCGCACCAATGTCAATATAGTTTGGTCGAGATTATTACACATGACTTGTTTGTCTATAAAACACTAAAATCTGATTGATAACATGTTTCAGACGTCGAGATTCGAACCCTCGGATTACAATGCCCTAAATCCCTCTAAAGATAATTATCTGGAATGGGCAATGAATACCACTATTGTCCTGAAATCCAGAGGACTCGGAAGATGTATCATTGATTGCAATAATGAAACTGAAAGTAAAAAGAACAGAGCCATAATGTTTATGTGCTATCATCTCACTGAGGATCTAAGGGATCAGTACATGGATATCTATGATCCCTATGACCTTTGGTCAAAACTAAATTCCAGATTCTCAATGGTGTTAAGGAGAAAAGCAAACCATGAATGGAAAATCCTCAAATTCCAGGATTTTGAATCTGTGGACGATTATAATTCTGCTATAATGAAAATCACCGATAGTCTTGAACTATGTGGTGAAGTGGTAACAGATGAGGACTTATTATATAAGACCTACTCTACATTCCATTCAAAGGATATATTGTTATCACATAAGGCCAAAGGCTTCACCGCCTATAAGGACTTATTGTCATACCTATTAGAAAATGAGTAAAGGAAGCAGAAAACTATAGATACCATCAAAAGATTTGATAAGGTTCAGAAAAGATATATCGAGCAACGTAATAGTGAGATGATACTTCCTGAAGCCAATGAGCTTACAGATGATAAAGAATCCGAGGAACCTAAGTGGCAACACATGGATTGTGAGGCCGGCTTATACATTGACTAAAGAATTGAGAATTCGACATTCTGATCTTGTTTTGGTGTTTTAATTCATATCTTGTTATGATTTAATTATGATGCACGAATTTATATCTAAAATAGAGTTGTCTTAAGTTTATTTTATTGCTCTTATGCTTGCATTGATATTGCTTGATGATATGAACAATTTCTGTTTTATAAAACGTCAATAAGAGCTTAATAAAAGGATAGTCAGTCTATGATAGACCATGGTCAAAGGCATTGCCTAAAGAGGCACGAGTTTATTCACCATATAAGACCCATTGAGTCATAAAGACTTGAGTATGAATGGTTTCCACATTGAACCAATGGGCAAAGGAACCAAAAGTTCCTTCAGTTTCTTAAGAAAATTGCCTAAGGCCTTATAAGAAAATAGTCAAGACTATTTCTACATACTCTATTGATCTAGACTATGGTAAAAATCAATATGATAAAGGCAAAGGAAATGGTAACCATACAGGTTGGCCCACGAAATTTTGGCACTTAATGGCATGACTAGATTAGCCATCCTGGTCGAAAACTTGATGCAAAAATTTATATTGCAAAGGCACAAAGAGTTATCCAAAGGATCTCACTTTGTGTAACATGTGCACAAGGGATACTCATTAGGCTATAATGTCCCAAGTACCACGTGATTAGAGTATGTCCATGAGGGGGAGAAAGGATAAACCATGATCCATGAGCATACTACAAATCCGTGGACCATGGTCTACGACCATGTTATATACATACGCATAGACCATTACCCATTAGGTCTATAAGGTTGGAGACATCACGATTTTTACATGTATAAGATTGAAAATCATCAGGCCATATAAGTGAGCATAGATATTCCCATCACAGATTGATTAAGAGTCATGAACCAGACACATACATATACCATCTTAAGAGAAAATTTGAATAAACCACCACAAACATATGTGCTGTCTAAGATGGAACCTCAGAAAGAGGATTGAGGATTGGGAATATATGTTGGATAAGAATGTTTTCTCCACGAGTTTATAAAGGAACCTTGAGCCAAAATATAGGTGATCAGATTGTGGCCAGGTACACAGATTACATGACTGATAGTAATCTGATTATCCAACATTAAAAGGAGAAAGCTATAAGTTGGTAAAGAGTAAAGAGAAATAGAAATGGTATAAACCATTATGATCTTGGAAAGATCCTCGGACTAGGAAATATGATTTAAGACGTCCAAAAAAAATAAAGATTATGCAAAGCTAGCTAATCAGATGCCAAGACACATTGACCCGAAATAAAAGAATATAATGACTAAGTCATGTATATACCAGCTTGCACCACGAGTTTAATGTCCTAGAGAGACATAATAAAGTTGCTACTGAGTCTATACAAGATAGACCAATGAGTTCCATAAGATGAGAATCCTCGGAAAAGAAAGGTGCTGAAAATCAAATCCGAGTTTGTAAGGAAACCATCACAAACATAGAAAATGGTCGACCAATATATGATACCATACAATGGGATTTTGGATGCCAAACCCCATGGTATTGAAGGTGATTTGGGACGCCAAAACACCATAGTATTAAAGGTCATAAGATTGCAATCAATTATGTTATGTCTGGATTGGAATAGAACGCAGAAATGGTGTTGGTACCAAATGATAAGAATGCCCAAAATAACTAGCAATTGAACATAAGATAATGCAAGGATCATGCACCCACGTAAGAGTAATCATAAAGATTAAGACTATAAGAAAGACGTGGGGTAAGAGTACAGAGATTAGGCGTATTAGCCATACATAAGAAACGCCATCAGATAAACCAGTGATAAATAGGTCTTGTGAGGAATGAGAAAATCGTGAGAGATAGGACATGACCACGTGGCTTTAAAGGTGCTCATGTTCCTAATTAAGGTATTCAAGCATAGCTTGTTACACAAGGAGATTCACAGAGACTAAGGAACAGACTATAAGGAGATATACTCCTATGTGGTGGATGCTACTATATAATCTCGAATCTAATAAAGTCTATGAATAGAAGTTCATAAGGTCTGGTTATAAGAAATATTGACATATAAAGATGTTATGGGTATCATATGGTTCACTAGATAGATAATAAGAAAGGTACCAGAAAGATGAGAAAAGAAGTTCTCAAGAACAACATTATTCCTAGCTGTTTATGGACTAAACAATGTTAGTTACAGCACGTCTTTTAACGGTGGCCGGCGTGGACGGTGTGATGGTGGCCGGCGTGGACGGTGTGACGGTGGCCGGCGTGGACGGTGGCTGTAATTATCAAAGAAAATGGTTTTGGTAGGTGATAGATTTGTCAACGTTTGTTGGCAACTACCAACCCATGAGCTTCTATAAATACCTTTGTGAGGTGAGAAGCAAGACGCATCCCAAAATCCCAAAACAAAAGAGAGAGCAAGAGAAGAAGAGAAGAAAGAAGCTCGTGAGAGAGAAAAAAAAAGTTTTTTTTCTTTCTTTAAGAAATTAGAGTAATTTCTTGAGTGTATTTGGGATCGGGTGTGAGTTGAGAGCATTGTAAAATTTCCCGAGTTGATAATAAAAGCTCTGTAGCAGGTCCGGAGACGTAGGTAAGGTTGGCCGAACTCCGTTAACAATTTTGTGTGTGTCTTCCCGCTCCCGCAAATTCTGATTTCCCGAAAAATTTGACTCGTATTTCCTAACAACTGGTATCAGAGCTTGAGTTACGGTGATCGGTCAAAAAATTTGTTGGGTTACTATTCACGTGAATAGTGATTTCGTGAATAGTGAATTTTGTCGGTAACATCGGTTCATCGACGGCGGTATTTTAAACACGGTGGTTTCAGAAACGATGGGAGGCAAAGACGGTCCGGCCCACAGTATCGGGAAATTTGATGGTACAGACTATGCATTTTGGAGAATGCAAATTGAAGATTATCTGTACGAAAAGAAGCTCCATCAACCACTGAGCAAGAAGCCTGAGAAGATGGATCAAGATGAGTGGGAGCTCCTTGATAGAAAAGTCATGGGTGTTATAAGGTTAACACTGTCGAAAAACGTTGCTCACAACGTTGCAAAGGAGAAGACCACAGAAGGGCTCATGAAAGTTCTCTCGGATATGTATGAGAAACCTTCGGCGAATAATAAGGTGTTTCTCATGAAGAAGCTCTTTCATTTGAAGATGGAAGAAGGTGGACTGGTTGCCACACATGTTAACGAGTTCAACACGATTGTCAACCAACTGTCATCGGTTGAAATCGAATTTGAGGATGAAGTACGAGCATTGATCCTGTTGGCCTCTCTGCCAAATAGTTGGGAACCAATGAGGGCAGCGGTTAGTAATTCTGTTGGTACTCTAAAGCTTAAATTTAATGATGTTAGAGATCATATCCTTGCTGAGGAAGTTCGAAGGATAGATTCTGGAGAGACATCAACAAGCTCTGCTTTCAACGTGGAAAACCGAGGGAGAAACCAAGAAAGAAATAACCAAACTAATGGCAGATCGAAGTCAAGGAATGGACGGGGCCAATCCAAGTTCAGACAGCCTACTGAGTGCTGGAATTGTGGAAAGACAGGCCACATTAAAAGAAACTGTCAGGCACCACCGAAGAAGGAAGACAACAAAGGAGGCGGAGCCAATGCAGTGACACGTGAGATTGCTGATGCATTGGTAGTGTCTGTTGATTCCCCGAGGAAAAGTGAAGCTCGTGATATAGCTACAAACACCACCAAAGCGTCAATCTCCTATGTTGATAGCCCAGTCGATTCATGGGTTCTTGACTCAGGAGCGTCATTCCACACTACACCGCACCAAAACATTATGGAGAATTATGCTGCGGGATATTACGGAAAGATATATCTTGCGGATTGATTACCTTTGGACATAGTTGGTATTGGAGATATCAACCTAAAGATGTCAGATGGACGTGTGTGGAAGATTATGAAGGTTAGACATGTACTCAAGTTGATGCGAAACCTGATCTTGGTAGGTCAACTTGATGATACGGGGCATGATGTAAATTTTGGTGGTGGAGCCTGGAGAGTCAAGAAAGGTTCTATGGTGGTGGCTAAAGGTCATAAAAGAGGCACTCTTTATA
Source organism: Moricandia arvensis (assembly GCA_905132765.1). Lineage (NCBI taxonomy): Eukaryota > Viridiplantae > Streptophyta > Magnoliopsida > Brassicales > Brassicaceae > Moricandia > Moricandia arvensis. Next base: position 10,037 of record CAJHQP010011214.1, read on the forward strand.
TGACGGCGAGTTATCAAGACACTGTTGTTGTTGTCAAAAATGCTAAACAGACCAAGTTGTGGCATTGTAGGTTGGGGCACATGAGTGAGAAATGGATGAAACTCATGGTGGAAAATGGCGCTCTTCCGGATCTGAAGACGGTGGATCATCATATGTGTGAAAGTTGTATCCTTGGAAAACATAAACGAGTTAGTTTCTCTAAAGGAGGAAGAGAGCCAAAATCTGAGAAGTTAGAGCTGGTGCACACAGACGTGTGGGGACCCGCTCCTGTTGCATCGCTGGGAGGTCGTACTACTATGTGACCTTTATTTATGACTCCACAAGGAAGGTGTGGGTTTACTTCATGAAGAACAAGTCTGAAGTGTTCTCGATTTTCAAAAGATGGAAAGTCATGGTTGAGATTGAAATGAATTTCAAGTTGAAGTGTCTAAGGTCTGATAATGGTGGTGAATATATCAGCGACGAGTTCAAGAGATATTGCGCTGATGGTGGGATCAAGATGGAGAAGACTATTCCTGGAACGCCTCAACAGAATGGAATAGCTGAAAGGATGAACCGGACCTTGAATGAGCATGCAAAGAGCATGAGATTGCACTGTGGATTACCTAAGACGTTTTGGGCAGATGCAATCAGTACCGCAGCCTTCTTAATAAACAGAGGACCGTCTGTGCCGTTGGGATTTAAGATCCCTGAAGAAGTCTGGAGCGAAAAGAAAGTAAACCTTTCTTATCTAAAGGTATTCGGTTGCTTAGCTTATGTTCACATTGACGACGCTGCGAGAAGTAAACTTGACTCCAAGTCTAAGAAGTGTTACTTCATCGGGTATGGTAACACGGAGTTTGGTTACCGGTTTTGGGATGATGAAAATCGAAAGATCATCCGCAGCAAGAATGTTGTATTCAACGAAGAAGCGTTGTACAAGGATAAGCTGAAAGAAGGCTCAGAGAGGAAAGAGTCTGAAGTTGTTGACCTAGGAGACATCGTGACACCGGAGTTGCCACAGGATACCACAACAACAGAAGAAGAAATCTCTCAAGAAGAGAGTGATGAGGCTGATGAGAATGATGATTCTGAAGTGGTCCCATATACACCAATCACAGAGTTACGACGCTCGAGTAGAATCATCAGAAAGCCTGTAAGATTTTCTCCATCGCTTAACTACATCCTGCTCACAGATATAGGCGAGCCTGAATGTTATGAAGAGGCTATGCAAGTTGATGAGTCGATCACGTGCGAGCTTGCAATGAACGACGAGATGGACTCGTTGTTATCCAATCACACATGGGAGTTAGCTGACTTGCCTAAGAATAAAAGGGCATTGCATAACAAGTGGGTCTACCGAATTAAAGAAGAACCTGATGGGAGTAAACGCTATAAGGCGAGGCTTGTTGTGAAGGGATTCCAACAAAAAGAAGGCATTGACTACACAGAGATATTTTCTCATGTAGTCAAGATGGTGACCATTAGAACGGTTCTTGGGCTGGTAGCACAAGAAGATTAGCATCTTCAGCAGATGGATGTAAAGACGGCATTTCTTCACGGTGATTTGGATGAAGAAATTTATATGAAGCAACCTGAAGGCTTTGAAGTCAAAGGGAAAGAAAGCCTTGTTTGCAAGCTTAAGAGGAGTTTGTACGGTTTGAAGCAAGCTCCAAGACAGTGGTATAAAAGGTATGACAGCTTTATAAAAGGCGTGAGGCTGACCACTGTTGCTATTTCAAGAGGCTTGAAGAGTCTTACTTGATATTGCTCCTATACGTGGATGACATGCTGATAGTAGGAGCAGACTTGCATGAGATCAATTGCTTGAAGACGAAACTCTCAGCAGAGTTTGCGATGAAAGACCTTGGAGAAGCAAGACAGATTCTAGGGATGAGAATCAATAGAAGTAAGGACGGTCTTAAGCTATCCCAAGAGGAGTATGTGAAGAAAGTCCTCAAGAGGTTTAACATGGATGATGCGAAGCCAGTCAATACTCCCCTGGCAAGTCATTTTCGGCTATCTAGAGAACAATCTCCAAAGATGGAAGAGGAGATGGCATGTATGGATAAAGTTCCATATGCTTCTGCTATAGGCAGCCTGATTTACGCGATGATATGTACAAGGCATGACATTGCACATGCAGTGGGAGTCGTTAGCAGGTTTATGAGCAATCCAGGAAATGAACATTGGGAAGCCGTGAAGTGGATTTTCAGATATTTGAAAGGGAATCCAAGTTTGTCACTGTGTTTCACGAAGTCTGAGATGGGATTGCAGGGATATGTTGATGCTTACAATGGAGGTGACATTGACAGCACGAAGAGCACAACCGGGTATGTCTACACTTTTGGTGGCACTGCAATTTGTTGGGTTTCAAAGTTGCAGAAAATTGTATCTCTATCAAGCTGTGAAGCTGAATATGTTGCGGTAACGGAGGCAACAAAAGAGATGATATGGTTACAGTATTTTCTACAAGAGCTAGACCATGACCAAGGAAAAAGTGTTTTGTACTGTGATAGTAAGAGTGCCATCGATTTGGCAAAGAATCCGGTTTACCATGCTCGAAAGAAGCACATACATCAAAGGTATCATTTCATCAGATCAGCGTTAGAAGATGAAATATTGGTGCTTGAGAAGATCCCTGGAAGTAAGAATCCGGCAGACATGCTAACGAAGGTTGTGCCGTGTGAGAAACTGAGGTTGTGTGCAACCTCAGTTGGCTTGTTGGAGTAACAAGCTGAGAAGACATGCTACATTAATCAAGGTGTGAAGACATAATGAAATCAGTCTTCAAGTGGGAGATTGTTAGTTACAGCACGTGCTTTTAATGGTTGCCGGCGTGGACGGTGTGACGGTAGCTGTAATTATCAAAGAAAATGGTTTTGGTAGGTGGTAGACTTGTCAACGTTTGTTGACAACTACCAACACATGAGCTTCTATAAATACCTCTGTGAGGTGAGAAGCAAGACGCATCCCAAAATCCCAAAACAAAAGAGAGAGCAAGAGAAGAAGAGAAGAAAGAAGCTCGTGAGAGAGAAAAAAAAAGTTTTTTTTCTTTCTTTAAGAAATTAGAGTAATTTCTTGAGTGTATTTGGGATCGGGTGTGAGTTGAGAGCATTGTAAAATTTCCCGAGTTGATAATAAAAGATCTGTAGCAGGTCCGGAGACGTAGGCAAGGTTGGCCTAACTCCGTTAACAATTTTGTGTGTGTCTTCCCGCTCCCGCAAATTTTGATTTCCTGCAAAATTTGACATGTATTTCCTAACAAACGAAGCAGCTGTATATTAGATTATAGACTAAGTGATACTTAGCAAAGAGTTCTATAAGAACCATCAGTCCATAAACATATATACATATATATGTTCTCTTACAAGAGAAGCTCCTTGTGTTTATATTGAACCAATCCATAGAAAGGTTAAATGGTTCAGGGCATTGGTTAATCCTTAGAACAGACCATGCAATAAGCCATGGACGTGTGTGTGTGTGTGTGTGAGATCAGCATGTCCTAGACATATAATAGAATGAAGGATGGCTGTGGCAAGCCATCTGGTCCACGCCTAAGGTCCATGCCGACCATGACCATGTCCGGTTCCAATCCGACTAATCTTTTATGAGTAATGGCGACAAACGTATAAGCTCAGGTCATGGTATGGACTTGAGATACTATCTATCACCATGCATATTAGTATGCATAGTCTAAAGTATAGCTGATGATAAGAAGGTCCTAAGGAACCCATAATAATGTTCAGAGATATTGCATTATCGCAGCACATCGACCATATCATAGCAGCAACATCGGGCTGCAATATATTAACCAATCATGGACGTGTATAGATGAAGTCTATAACACAACAAGGATCGATCAATGATAATAAAGAAAGATCGACTATAATGGATAAGCCACTGGCACATACGGTTTACATATATCCATAAGGGAAGAATGTACCAGATCATAAGGATTGTAACTTTGGATTACAAGTAGTACTATGATCAGACCATAGAGTTCATCAATGTATTTTGGTCGAGACTCATCCGACCAGAACCTAGTATGGTTGAAGAATAATATAGATAGGTCCATATGGACCATGGCATAAACATAGAAAGCCAGAGTTCAGTCCGTATGTACATGAGTCGTAGATCATGACCTAAATATGATCCAAGTTAAGGCATGGTGGATGGCAAATCAGCCATATATGAATACATTGCAGAATGTATCAGCAAAGGACCATCTGTGGTCCATGGACCATAGTATGTCCGACCATGGAACAAGGAACCACTCAAATAAGGAATGTGATGGTTGATGGTCGATGGTTCATCATATCCAAGACCACAGATTTTGATGTCCATCCGTATGAAAATCACAAGCTATGATCATGTGTATATTTTGGTCAAAGACCATAAGATCAGACCATCCGACCAAGAGCATAAATTTGACAATAAAGATACACATCTTGTCCAAGTATCAAATGAAGTTTCAGAAGACATAAGAAGTCTGAAGCATTACAAGACACAGAGCTACTACATCAGCAACATTCAAGGATGTACAAATCAGGGGGAGTAGTGTGTGTTGTACTCTTTTTCATGTCCATGGTTTCCATTTTTCCCTATTGGGTTTTTTGGTTTTCCTGGAGAGGTTTTAATGAGGCAACATTAAAACACACTACGAGCTCTATTAAGGTTATGGCATCCAAGGGAGAGTGTTAGGAATCAGGTGGTGGATTGCCTTAACCAGACTGTACCGGACCGTACCAGACCGGACGTACCGGACCGACCAGTAAACCTATGGGCGATGGGATTACTAAACATATGGCAAATAAGTTTAGTCTATGTAATCCTAGATAGACTTGGTTTAGGTTTGGATATACATGGATAAGGTTTAGTATTTATCTTATGTTATGTTTATCCTTATCCTATGTTGTTTGTACTTATCTTGTAACCCGTATAAAAAGAGAATCCCTTATAAACTTTATGAATATTCATTAATACAATAAAGCAACCAGAAATCCTCTCTACTTCTCTTGATTTACAACATTTTTGTAATAATTGTTATTATCTAATTAGAAATTTTAAATTTTATCAAAGGTTGTCTCAAAGAAAAGGGACTAATGATTAGCGTTGATTCAATCAACGATGTGCCAAGGTTGATATCCACCTAAAAGGTATGGGAGTTCATACGCCAAAATATTCAACGCCAACGCACCATAGAGGAGCATGTGGAATTTGATTGAGGCACCAATCAATCGAGTTCCGAGTTCCGAGTTTCGAGTTCCGAGTTGTATGAAAAGCTTAGACGTAGTACCTAATTAGTTTCTTTTCAGTTTTCAACTTTAATGTTTTTCATGATTCAGATATTTTTATGTTTTAAATATATTTCATATTTATATATTTTTGATTTTACATTAATTATAATTATTTAAAAACATTTGAATATTTTATATTTTAGTAATAAATGTTGAATAACATGTACGATGTTAATTGGTTGTAAAACTTAAAACTAATTAACATCTACTATCCAAGTAACTTCGCGGTAATATTTACTATGAAGTTACGTCGGTAATATTTACTATAAAGTTACGTCGATTGTCGATGTTTGTACGACGTAGAGTTTCAGTCCAACTAACAACTAAACTACTACGAAATGTCACTACTTAGTAACAAGTAAAGTTTATGAAATTTGAATTCGTGAATCCTGCATTATAAATCAAATTCTCATCTAGTCATGTCAGTGGTGAAGTGGGAACATAAGAGAAGAAAACTACTATCATGGATGTAACTGTTTTCAGGGGGAACTGTCATATGGGTGAAACCTTGAATCCTGGGAAAACACTTAAGCCAGAGAAGTCCATCCATCTTCAAAATATAAAAGATTTTAAGGAACAAAAAGGAAGCTTGATGAGCTTTTTG
>CAJHQP010011215.1:0-15916 GCA_905132765.1 Moricandia arvensis
GCAAGAAAGGACAAAATTTTCAGTTCAGAATGAGACATGTGGTGAGCTGAATCACACTTTCCCTCCCATGAAGTTAGGTCATTTCCTTCACATAAAGAAACTTCAAGAAGTTGTGGAACTCACAATACTTTTAGTGTAGCAAGCAGGAAGAAAGGTGAAAGTCACATGTCCAGTCAGGAAGGAAGCAAGGAGTGAGGCGCAGCACATGACATGCACATGATTTCAGACCAGTTTTTGATCTGATCAGTCCATGCACATGCACATGATTCCAGACCAGTTTTTGATCTGATTGGGTCGAGTTTTCATGGACTGATCAGTCCATACGTACTGCCCGGATGGACTGATCAGTCCATGTACTGATTTTGGCCCGAGTTTTCATGGACTGATCTGTCTATGTACTGATTTTGGCCGAGTTTTCATGACTGATCAGTCCATGGGGTGTCCGTGGGGTGTCCGTTGGCTGTCTGTGGGGTGTCCGTGGGCAGTACGCATGGACTGATCAGTCCATGTATTGATTTTTGGCCGATTTTTCGTGGACTGATGGGGTTTTCGTGGACTGATGGCTCGTCCCGGGGAGTCTGATGGAATTATCAGTCCATCATGTACTGACTGGGTCGAGTTTTCATGGACTGATCAGTCCATACGTACTGCCCGGATGGACTGATCAGTCCATGTACTGATTTTGGCCGAGTTTTCATGGACTGATCAGTCCATGTACTGATTTTGGCTGAGTTTTCATGGACTGATGGGGTTTTCTGTACTGATGGCTCGTCCCGGGCAGTCCGGACGGACTGATCAGTCCATGGGTGTCCGTGGGCTGTCCCGTGTGCTGTCCGTGGGCAGTACGCAATGGACTGATCAGTCCATGTCCTGATTTTGGACGAGTTTTCATGGACTGATCAGTCCATGTACTGATTTTGTCCGAGTTTTCATCGACTGATGGGGTTTTCGTGGACTGATAGCTCGTCCCGGGCAGTCCGGATGGACTTATCAGTCCATCATGTACTGATTGGGTCGGGTTTTCATGGACTGATGCCATGTTTCTGGGCAGTCCGGATGGACTGGTCAGTCCATCATGTTACTGATTGGGTCGAGTTTTCGTGGACTGATCAGTCCATACGTACTGCCTGGATGGACTGATCAGTCCATACGTACTGCCCGATGGACTGATCAGTCCATGTACTGATTTTGGCAGAGTATTCATGGACTGATGAGCCAAGTCCCGAGTTTTCATGTACTGATGGGCTCGTCCGGGCAGTCCGGATGGAGTGATCAGTCCTATCATGTACTGATTGGGTCGAGTTTTCATGGACTGATCAGTCCATACGTACTGTCTGGATGGACTGATAAGTCCATGTACTGATTTTGGCCGAGTTTTCATGGACTGATGAGCCAAGTCTCGGGTTTCAAGGACTGATGCCAAGTTCCGGGCAGTCCGGATGGGACTGATCAGTCATCATGTACTGATTGGGTCGAATTTTCGTGGACTGATCAGTCCATACGTACTGCCCGGATGGACTGATCAGTCCATGTACTGATTTTGGCCGAGTTTTCATGGACTGATGAGCCAAGTCCCGAGTTTTCATGTACTGATGGCTCGTCCCGGGCAGTCCGGATGGACTGATCAGTCCATCATGTACTGATTGGGTCGAGTTTTCATGGACTGATCAGTCCATACGTACTGTCCGGACGGACTGATCAGTCCAAGGTGCTGAAAGTATTCCAGACCAGTTTTTGATCAAATGTTTTCCGTCCATTGGTTCTCGTCTTGCTTTTGGATAAACTCGTCCAGGTTATATATAACTCGACCATAATAATTAATATTTGATCAAAAATATCGAGGGAAGGTCTTTCAGCCTCAAGACAGTCCCGTCGAGACATTAAGTAACCGGGTCGATTTTATTTTTCTTCTTGTCTGACCAACTCCAAACTGGTCAAGCGAGATTTTTCTTGACCAAATTCCAATCCGGTTGTGAGGGTTATTACAGACCATGTCTGTACCGTCCGTATAGGCATACAGTCTAGTCGACCCTAGTTTTGCACATGACCCAAATGCTAAGGCCTAGGGATTGGCCATTGAGCCTTTGTGCCTTAGAACCAGTGTGGTTGGACACAAAAAACTTTGTATTGTGGCCTAAACAGGTGCACCAACACTCACAGCTTGCACACACATCAAACTCAGCTTCACCTCTTCATGGACTCGGCTTGGGTCTCCCCCTCTCAACTGACTACAAGCCACCTTTAGAGAAGCTAGGAAACGACCATGATCATCTTCAGTGACGGTCAAGCAATGGAAATGGTACCTGATACATTATCCAAAGGTGCATCAGTACTTATCAAGAACTCATTAGGTTCAAATGAATAAACTAGTTAGGCAAAAGGATAATAGTATAAACGAAACCAGTGACTCAAGCAAATTAGACAATCTTCTAAATGGAGCAGGATATCAAAGATGTATTTAACTAAGGGAAATGGACCAGAACACATTCCATTTAACGGAAGCATTAAGAACCAATTTAATCAAACATTTGAAGTATCATTTCGATATTTTAGAAAGAATTGATGAATGACTTGAATTGAATTGAGTTCAAGTTACTTCCCTTTTGTTTGGATGAGGAGTGACTGGTTTGTCACTTGAATCCCTCACACCCGGCCAGTTACAACCTCTTCATGGCAACACCATCTTGATGGGAAGTTGTGTGGATCCTTCAGATTCAGTTTCAATCACCTCACAATAGAGGCCGCAATGAACTGAGCTTTCATACACACACAACCAAGACAGCTCTGAACAGCCTCTTTGCATAGACACGCCACTGCCTAGACCCGGTTGAATGGTCCTTTGTTGAAGTCCTTGCAAAGGCTTGATACTGGACCATGGATCATGCATATAAAGACTCCCCTCAAGCTTAAGTCCGAGACTAGGGGAGGAGGCTAAGCTTGTGAGCTGAGTGTATGCAGTTCCATGGTCTTAGGAACCATCAATCTTTACAACACTTGATGTCCTTACCCTTGTGAGTTTTGGCTCTCTTCCTTATACAAGGAACTAATGGTGTTTGAAACACCTTAAGAGCTCTCACAAGGTAGCCTTTCATTATATGATATTCCACGCTACACTTCTTGTATATTTTGGACTAACATGTCCAAGTGGTATCATACAATGGAATCAACCTCTCATTGCTTACTCAATCACACTACACTTCCTGTAGTTTGTGGACTGACACGTCCAGTGATGATATGCAATGGGATTAGACCTTTGTCTTGTCACCTTGGTTTGGTTTGTCACTGTATCACTTCTTGTGTACCTAACATCACCACAACTCAATGCAAGATTAGATCATCCCATTGGGATCAAACCAAGATCACACATCTGGTTTGATCACCAATGCCTCAACAATGCATTAATCTTGAAACCAGCAAATCACAGGAACAAAACTAAGCAAATTAAACTTCTCTAGATGCAAAGAAAGCCTGAAACAATACATTTGCAACTAGGCTGGATTTTTAAATGCATCATATATGAATTCGACAATCTTAGACAGCCACTATATTAATGCAATAGATTCAATCTAAATGGACAAACCACTATATGATCAATTTTAAAAAAAAACTAAACCGAATGCAAGAACAAATATAGACATGATAATGAGCGATAGTTTAATCAAAACCATAGATTAAAGTAGCTTAGACATAATTATAAATCCTACTTGACATCTCTGATGGATTAACTATGCCATTATCCATCAAAGCACACTGAAACGGATTGAATCATAACCTAAATGCTTATGAATGGAAAACAGCTTTATAAATCATGATGCAAGTAGCATAGACATTCTACTTAACTCTACAACACATTCATGGAGATTAGAACTATGGCAAAACATAAGACATTACTAAACAATCACACTGATGCTTATCCAAATCAGATTATCAAAACTATGATGCAAGAGCTTAGACAATCTTCTAAATGCTTCAAGACATCTATGATGGATAAGCTATGGAAGAAGCAATCAGTAACACAAGACAATGCAATAAACAAGCCAGGAGATCCTGTGACACAACACCACTCAATGCACAACCAAATAAAGACACAAGCTTTACGTAAGGGAAAGAAGGTTTGCTCACAACCATGGAATCTGAGATGATTCCTTGAACCTCCATGGACACGGTTCACTTGAACTTGGTGGGTTTGAGATGTGGGTTCAGTACCCAACACCTCTCCTTGGCGTGTCCATCCCTCTTGCAATGCTCTCACTTCAGGTTTCTTCTATCTTCCTTCTTGTAGGCTTCCTTGTTTGCCTTAGAACTTGCTTGAGCATGACACACCATGTTAATTGTCTCCTTTGCTTACAATAATCCTTGTGAACCCTCCTCCTTTTGGACTTGGCACAACACTTCCTCCAGTGTGGGCAGATTATCAGACCTCAATATGTGTTTAACGAGGTCATTGAAGACTGGACTGAGAGTCAAGAGAAGGCCAAACACCAAGAGATTGTATAGAGACAAGGAACACGCTCCTTGGTCTCGAAAATATAGGATAAAACATAACATAAGTTAAAATAGATAATGTAGTCTTCTTAAGCTTGGACTGATATTAGCACCTAGGATATGTGTAAACCAGCTTGCGGCCTTGTTAAAAACCTTCCTCCGTAAAACCTATTTGGGACAAACCATGAGCAAGGAAAAGAGAACACACAAGTACTTTGCCTAAGTATTAACTCAGCTTGATGTGGAGATAGCTTGAATGGTGATCAACGTATCTCGGAACATCAAGCTTTGTCCAAGACCTTCTTTGATTTGAGGCTGACCCGAACTTTGCATATTCTTGGATCTTTCTTGTGCAAACCTGTGCATTATTTCTTTTGCACAATGCGCCTTGATCGCACTCAGCTACTGCTTCTTGCTTCTTCATTCCAACATAATCAATATAATAGGATTTATCATGAAGAATTTATCCCACTTTCAATCGAAGTGATTCCAGTTTACCCTGTTTGGAGATTTGGTAGTTTCTTCTTGATTCTAATCAACCAGAATGAATCACGATGTATGAATCTTGATATCATAAATATGTGGAGAATCGCCCAAAAGTTGAATCAATATTATAGGAGTTTTGATGAAGTTATCTCACTTTCAACCGAAGTGATTCCAGTTTATCCTTTTGGACATTTGACAATTTCTTCTTGATTCTAATAAAATCAGAATGAATAACGATGTAAGAATCTTGATTTAGACTCATAATTCAGTGGAGAATCTCCCTGAAGTTGAATCAACATAATACGAGTTATGATGAAGAAGTTATCCCACAAGGTTTGGAAAGATGTCTGTGTGGTTTCAAGGAGAAAATCCATCAGAAGATAATAGCCTCACGTTCATCATCAACCACACGACAATCAGTTGAACCAGAGAGGCAAGAACAGTTAGTACCATACAAGCAGTCCAAGAGGCTAGACCTGAACTTGTTGATTCTGTCCAAGAAAACCATTTATCCGATCAGCTGCGTTAAAAGGATGAACTACATGGTGTAAGTGTTCTTCTACCTGTCAAAAAACGTATCTGAAAAAGTAGTTAATGGACAGAGGCGATTCATGAGAAGAAGCACACAACAGTTTCCAAATCAGGTGAAACCAATGGTTCATTGTTGTGTGAAAAGTTGATCGAGCCGCTTCTTGCCAATGAGTACAGACCAGTAGAGATAATGAGGCGTAAAGAGGGTCTGCAACACTTCATATTTGATCCAGGAGGAGAGATACGTGAACAAACAACAATAACAAGAACTTGGCCAAAGAGATAACACAAGTGGAGCAGAACAATGTCGATTCATTCATCCTTGAAGCAAAATCATATTTCAGCTTAAATCTTTTTGAAGAAAGGGAGGATGACGTAACCCTTGCCAGCCTCATTGACCAAGGTATGATGATCAAGAAAAACTCATCAAAGCCACTGATTATGGTTTGGCTTAATAAGCATTTTCAAGGCATTGTCGGTTTGATTCTTGAAGTTTTGGACGGTGAGAAGAATTGAGTGTACATGTGGACGTCTTGGGCTTATAAATAGTGTTTGGGCTTCTATTTAGTCTATGGAGGAAGCCTAAGAAGAAACTAAAAGAAGCCAGTCCAAACGGAAGTATATATTGTCTTGGCCCAATCTCGACTATTCGGCCTACTCAGCTACTCTTCGATCACTGATCATGCAGGGGAAATTGGGACGCCCATAAAAACCTTACTCACATCCATACACAGCCGCCATTCATCCATAAGCTACACAACTCGTCCATGGGGCAGCCAAAGAGACAATGGCCATATGAAGGGTCATATCGACCATATGAAGGGTTACTCGATCACAACCTTCCAACTTAGGTCAATTTTTTTCTTAGTAAATAATTTTTTATAGTTTCTAGGCTTGACTAGGCCTTTCATGTACCCCCTTGCCTAATATATACGGCATGGACAAATTTCTTGTTTTTGATTCAACCTTTTTAATAAAATCATCTTCTTTAAATTTGTTGAATCAATTTGGATGTTGGTGTGTTATATCCTTCAATCAAACTTGATCTATTGTGTTATATAATTCAATAAAACTTTATCTAATCTACTGTGTCATATCTAAAGGCGGCCATTATAGGGTATCAAGAGATTTTCCGCACCTCTTGTGTCACCGTTCGATCCACATCCCTTGATCATTTTTGCTTTCTACCTTATTCGATGCAAGGCTTATCGAATAACCAACCTTAGATTTAATCCGTAGGAAGATATCTATATACCCTGAAGTTTAATCAATATCATAGGAGTTATGATGAAGAAGTTATCTCACTTTCAATCGAAGTGATTCCAGATTACCCTATTTGAAGATTTGGCAATTTCTTCTTTATTCTAATCAAAACAGAATGAATCAAGATGTAATAATCTTGATTTGGACTCATAAATCAGTGTCGAATCACCCTGAAGTTGAATCAATATGATAGGAGTTATGATGACAAAGTTATCCCACTATCAACTTAAGTGATTCCAGTTAACCCTGTTTGGAGATTTGGCAATTTCTTCTTGATTCTAAGCAAACCAGAATGAATCACGATTTCAGAAGCTTGGTTTTGACTCATAAATCACTGGATAATAACCCTAAATTTTAATCAATCTCATAGTAGTTATGATGAAGAAGTTATCTCACTTTCAACTGAAGTGATTCCAGTTTACTCTATTGGAGAAATTGTAATATCTTCTTGATTCCACTCAAAACAGAATGAATCACGATGTAAGAAGCTTGATATAGACTCATACATCTGTGAAGAATCTCCCTAAAGTTGAATCAATATCATAGGAGTTATGATGAAGAAGTTATCCCACTTTCAACTGAACTGATTCCAGTTTACCTTGTTTGGAGAATTGGTAATTTCTTCTTGATTCTAATCGAACCAGAATGAATCATGATGTATGAAGCTTTATTTAGACTTATACATATGTGGAGAATCCCCCTAGAGTTGAATCATTATCATAGGATTTATGATGAAGAAGTTATTTCACTTTCAACCGAAGTGATTTCAGTTTACCCTATTTGGAGATTTGGCAATTTCTTCTTTATGCTAATCAATTCAGCATGAATCACTACGTAAGAAGCTTGATTTGGACTCATAAATCAGTGGAAAATCGCACTGAAGTTGAATCAATATCATACGAGTTATGATGAAAAAGTTATCCCACTTTCAACCGAAGTGATTCCAATTTACCATGTTTGGAGATTTGGCATTTTCTTATTGATTCTAATCAAACCATAATGAATAACGTTGTAAGAAGCTTGATTTGGAGTCATACCATGCTAACCAATAGAATGACCTCTTTAGGGCGATATTGCGAAATCAATATCATATGATTTATTATGGCGACGGAAATCAATTTTATTGATGGGGTTCGAACGGGCGAGTTGAACGAACGGCGGGTCTGGTCCATTCGCCGTGATTTCCAGGATCCCCACTCCTTTTTAGGGCCAAGACGGGATCTCTTTGTGCGGTTGAAGAGGCTAATGAAGCCGTGCGTTCCGAGTTCCAGACCTGCTTGACGAAGATCGCTGACTCCCTCGACTCCCTGGTGACCGTCCATGTCAGGGACTTGGCTCTAGCAGGCATTGAAGGAGGGATGAGCGAGGCCTAGTTGTTTTCTAGTGAAGCACCTTCATCTCCAAGGGCCGACGAGACTAAGCTTTCTGCTCGTAAACCGGAGGTAGCGGATGAGGAGGGAGACTTTGATTCGATCCTTACTAGCCTAAAGTCCGAGTGCGTCCTTCCCATTTGCTTAGGCGACCCTGAGGGTCAGGATCCCTTAGTCGTGGAGGATGGAGATAGTGCGGTTCCAAACTCCGAAGGGGAGACCGGCAAAGGTGAGGTTCCGTATGCTGACGATGATTTGAGTTTGTAATCTTTATGTGAGACTTTGTTTTAATTCCGGCCAAGCGCGACCCTGTTTTATTTCGGGACTGGCCGCTTGTGGCTTTGAATCCCGTCGCTTCTGAGATTTTTAAGTGAATTGTATTTTGCATGAATTTTATTTTTCATTTAAGTAGGTGTAGAGGGAAGACTATGAGTTGTCATCTCGTAATCTAATTCTAGGTGAAGAGCTATATTCGCGGTATATTTCGAGGGTTTCCCATAGTGCATAAGCTTGCAAGATTCCTGACGACGCTTGAATACTGGCCATGAGGCAGGTTTTGGTATCTCGTATCATGGTGCTTGATACTATGCCTAGAGATGTTAGATACCAGTGTGCTCGGTTTAGGGCAAGACCCAAGTCTAATCACGGTTTTAGGGGTACTTCGACATACGTTTCCCGTGTCGTTTTCGATCTGATTCCATCCCGCTTTAAAGTCCATGATATGTTCTCGTCTTATGTGACTTGTCTGGTCAGAATCGAGCATCTCTTCAGGGACAACTTTTAAGCCTCCCGAAGGTGCTGACCAAAATTTTCGATTTCTTTATAGCACTATTACCCTTGTGTCGGGTGTCCGATAGCTATCTCTACGAGATGACTTAGTCTTTTAAGACATTAAGAGTTTGTTGTGAACAGCAACAAACTTATCGGTAGATATTACCGTTTTTGATTCTTCGCGAAGGGTACATGTTAATTAGGTGTATGTGTTTTATAATTGTGGAAGGACTATTTTAAAGTGAGCATTCTTTTTCAGAACAATTTGATGAAGGAGTCCTTCGAGCGTTAGCAACGTCTCGCTGTGTCGTATGTTGATTTTTTTTAGCGTCCTTTTTAAGTGAGGTGAGTTGCGAGATGGAGTGTTCTGCTGATAGACAGATTTTAGGCGGTTTTCCGCCGCATTCTCGAGTTTCAAAAATATCCAGTCTGGGAGCGGATATTTTGAACTATTGGGATCCTACGAGTATACGTATACATACCCACTCTCCCCACCTTTTTAAGGAGGGGGGACAGCTGAGCTCGTCCAGCGACAAATTGCCTACGTACCTCTTCGGGATCAAGCTGTCTCGTAGTTCAGTTTGAAGTGTTGGCTAGTGGTCTAGTGGTAGTAATTCTTGAGGTGCATTACGTTCCAAGTTGTTGGAATCTTGATGTCCTGCATGTTCGATATTTTGTATGCGCCTGGTTGGACTACATTTATGACTTTGTAAGGTCCTTCCCAGTTTGCTCCGAGTTTGCCTGCGATTCGCTCGCGGTGTTCTGAAAACTTTTCGTAGGACTAATTCTCCTTCTTTGAATCTACGGCTGCATACGTTGGAGTTATAGTACTTTGCGGCGCCTGCTGATAGTTCTGAATCCATATGAGAGCCTGGTCCCGATGTTCGTTGATTAGATTGAGCTCGTCGAGAAACATTAGATTGTTTGAAACCTCTCCGTCTGGGAGAAATCTTCTGCGTACTCCGGGGAATTTAACTTCTGCTGGTGTCATGTCCCTGATTTCAGATAAGGCTTTTGGGCACAGCCATGGTGCGAGGATCCGCACCAGCAAGGTCATAAGACCTAAAGACAAGTGTATCATGGCTGGATAAGTGAGTTATGGGCATCAGAAGGCTGAGACTTAACCTAAACGAGGTATAGACAAGGGAAAGGGAGCTGGATAAGTGTTATGGCAGCTAGGTGAGGTGTGATGTAGCTCACAGATAGCTCACGGAAGTATGAGTCAGCTCCAGTAGCTGGGGCACTAGCTTACTCAGCTGGGATAACATGCGACCAGCTCACCTCATCTAGGTAGAGTGGTTAGGTAGCTGGATCAGCTAGGACAAGCTCCGTGCAGCTGAGTGTAGCTCACACCAACCTTGGTCAGCACCAGTAGCTGGACTACTAGCTCACTCAGCTGGGGCAGCTAGTGGTCAGCTCATCTCAGCTCGGTGGAGTGTTGGGACTTGACCATGGCGCTCGGGTCATGGGCGGTTATGGGGCCGGCCATGTTGGCCTAAGGTCCCGATGGGTATGTGGGCTTGGGTAATGAGGTAGGGCTTGTGGGAAAGCATTATGGGTATATAATCGACCAGCCCAACAAGAGGAAGGGGCAGTTTTGGCGAAAGGGTGGGAAGGGTACCAGTTGCACCCTTTCGGCCAACAAGTCATACCTTTTCGCCCAGGCAGTTGTTTTCCGAGTTTTATCTATAAATATAAACACTTGGGGTCGAGAATTGACACAATTTCCTTAAGGGAAAACTCTGCCCAATTCGTGAGAGAGTAAAAGAAAGAAAGATAGAAGAAAGGCTATCAAGGCAAGGCCGTGGGAAGTATGGGTTACTTGCAATCGGAAGTTGGTCCGTGTTAAGTTAGAATGATCCATGATGGGAAGCAGAGGCAAGGAGAAGAATTTGGAGAAGGGTATGAACACATTAGAGCGTACACCCAATGTGAGTGATTTGGTCCGAACCAACCCTCCATAGTCACGGGTGAACCCGTGTGTGTTTTGGTCGGTTTGGTGAGACTGAATCCATCTCTCCCTTTTTCCTTGTTGATGTATCTTTGTTTTCCTCTATTCTGGTTGTGTCTGATGAGTCAGACTCAATCGTATTGGTTCCATACTTGGTTGGACCAAGACATAGTCCTTGGCCTTTTCCAGACCTGATCATGTTTTGGTCAACATGGTCTGGCGTGGATTCATTGGATTCTGAACATGGAATCTCTTAGTGGGTATTTATCATGAATTATCATGAATTTTAATTAAATATTGGAGCATGTTTGGAAGCGGTCGATTTGGACCAGTAATATGGGTGATTCATTGGATGGTCGGGACCAAGGGGTTAGATTACCATAGAACAGATTGCCTATGTGTTGGTTGTGTAATATCGATTGTCTTAGAAAGTAATCTGACTATGATGCTGAGGTTAACCCTCATTGGTTAGGTTGTGTAACCTAGTTAGGTGAACCAAACCATGCAATATAGACATGTTGTTAGGATATCGGATTGTACTTACATGCTTGTGTTGTGATGTGTACGGTTTCAGGATCTGACTTTGATCGTCGTAAGGCTAAGGAACCATGAAGATTCCAGCTGTGTGAAGTTGTGTGGTGTGTGGGTAGATGAGATTAGGAATGAACTTATGATAGCCTATAGTGCAAACTGAACTTATGTATTGGATCTCAAGTTTATATTTATACAATGACTAGTTTTTCTATCTAATTGTTAGATATTTATTGAGTTGAATGAATCTATTGAATGAACCTCATATGATTGAAAAAGACTTAGCAAAATATTAGACATACTAATGAAATAAAAACAATCTAGTTTGGGTGAGTAAGGCTGCGGATCCTAGGTGGGCTTATGAGCCAAGATCGAGTCTTACAGCTGGGATCATAAATTCTGCTCCATATACAAGGGCGAATGGAGTTTCGCCTGTCGTGCGTCTCGGAGTCGTGCGGTGTGACAATAAGACTCCTTTGAGTTCTTCAGCCCACCTACCCTTTTTGGCGTCCAAACGTTTTTAAGTCCATTAAGGATGGTCTTATTAGTAGTTTCGGCTTGACCATTACATTGCGGGTACCTAGGGGTCGATTTGGTTAGTCGTATCTTCCACTTTTCGCAGAAGGCCTCGGATATGGTCAAAATAAACTGAGATCCATTGTCTAATACGATTTTGTATGGGACCCCATGCCTGCAGACGATATTTTTCCATACGAAGCTTTCGACTTGGGCGTCTCTAATGGTTGTTTAGGAATCTGCCTCGACCCATTTTGAGAAAAAATCCGTCAAGACCTGCAGGAAGCGTTTTTGCTTTGACCAATGCATAGGTCCGACTATGTCCATCGACCATCGCATGAACGGATACGTTTCCGAGATCGATGAGAGGACATCTGCTGGTTGGTGGATAGTAGGGGCGTGCCTTTGGCATTTTTCGCATTTTGGCACGAAGTTTTCGCAATCTTTGATCATTGTTGGCCAGTAATGTTTCGTCTTGTTTAATTTTGACTGCGAGGGACCTTCCACCGGAGTGATTTTTGCAAGATCCAGAATTAACCTCTTCCATTATCCTTCGTGCTTTCCTTCCTTCTACGAAGGTCATGACCGGCCCAGAAAATGTCCACTTGTAGAGTTCTCCGTCGACCAAGACGTATCGTGCTGATTGGGTCTTAACCTTTCGAGCCGCCCATTTGTCTGTTGGTAATTTCCCGTCGGTGATGTACACAAGGATTTCCTCTGTCCAGGGTTTGTCGAATCCGTACTCGGTTTTTTTGGATTCTTGCGTTGCTAGGATATCAACTTCATTGGCGTTGTCGTCGGGCGAATTGATCATGTTTATGAAGATAGGCCGCCCGATGCTAGGATTCTATATGAATTCCACAGGAATCACTCTGCTCATACCTGGGTCCGAACTGAATGCTAAGGCGTCAGCCTGGGAGTTTTCGGTGCTGGGAATCCGGGGTAAGCGGGAATTGATTGAAACTTTGAGCCAAGGTCTGGACGATTTTTAAATAAGCATCCATCCTTTCGTCCCTTGCTTCATATTCTCCGCTGTATTGGCTTGGAACAAGTTGGGAATCGCAGTAGGCGTGGATGTTGCATATCTTTAGACCATTGGCCAATCATAAGCCTGCAATCAGGACTTCGTACTCGGCCTCATTGTTTGAGGCATGGAAAATTAGTCGGAATGACTGTTCTAGCACTTCTCCTGTCGGTGACGTGAGTCTAATCCCGATTCCGGAGCCTTGTTTGGACGAGGATCCATCAACGTAGAGTGTCCAAGTCGACTCAGGCTCTTGTTAGTTATGCACCCTGCAGGGAGTTCCACAAGGAAATCGGCGGGCACCTGAGACTTTACGTGGGTTTTTTCTCGATATTCAATGTCGTATTCGCTTAGCTTTATTGCCCATTTTGCTGACCTTTTAGATATACTAGGGCTATGCAAGATCGTGCACAGCCGGAATGATGTTAGTACCGCGATGGTATGGGATTGGAAATATGGTCTCAGCTTCCGTGCAGACATAACGACTGCGAATGCCAGTTATTCCATCATCGGGTAACGGGTCTCTGCGTCGAGTAAAGTTTTGCTTACGTAAAAGATGGACTTCTGTTCGCCGTGTTCCTCTCGGATGAGGACATCACTTACGGCTGTGACTGATACTGAGATATATAGGAAAGCCTTCTCGCACTCCTCGGTCCATTCGAACTTCTTGTTCCCTTTCAAAGTATCGTAGAAAGGTAAACACTTTTCTGTTGATCGTGAGATAAATAGGTTAAGCGCTGCGACCCTGCCGATCAATCTCTGCACATCTCGTACTGTTCTCAGATATGTCATCTCAATCAGAGCGGTGATTTGTTTTGGTTTGGCCTCGATCCCGTGTTAGGTGACAAGATATCCCAGGAATTCTCCCGTTGCTACCGCAAACCTACACTTTGCGAGGTTCAGTTTCATATGGTGGAGGCTCAACTTTGCAAGTCATTCTTGGAGATGGGTGATATGGTCCTGCTCTTGAGATATTTCACGAGCATATCATCGATGTATACCTCCATTGTTTTCTCGAGCTGTTCCGAGAACATACGGTTGACTAGCCTTTGGTAGGTTACGCCAGCGTTCTTAAGACCATTACCCTATAACAGTAAGTGCCGCGGTCAGTTATGAACATGATTTTTTCTTGATCATCTGGGTTCATTCTGATCTGATTGTACACAGAGAAAGCATCTATGAAGGATAAAGGTTTTTTCCTTGTCGTTGCTTGGACTAAGTGGTCGACGTGTAGTAGTGGAAAACTATCCTTTGGGCATGCCTTGTTGAGATTTGTGAAATCGACGCAAACTCGCCACTTTCCGTTTTTCCTTTTTGATAACGAGGGTTGGGGAGCCAGTTGGGATACCTAGCCTCCATTATGGATCCAACTTTGAGGAGTTTTTCAACCTCGTCGTTAACCGCACCAGCACGTTCTAGTCCTAACTTTTATGCTTTTTGTTTGACGGGTTTAAAAAGTTGGGTCGATGTTGAGTTCAATGACTCGTAATGTGGATGTCAATCCCTGGCATGTCTTCTGCGGTCCACGCGAACGTATTTGAATTCTTTTTCAGACAGGCTATAAGCTTCGATATTCAAAGGCTCGCTCAGGTTTGTGCCAATTTCAACGCAGTGATCCCGGGAATGCCTTGTCCTCTGGCAACACCGAGACTACGGGTTTTCAAGTCGGCACACCGCTTATTTTTCTAGAGCTTCGATCGCTCGCGACTTCAAGGAAGTTGTCTTGTTCTTAGGCACTGTCAGCGACAACGATTTCCTGTTTTCTTTTGGGATGAGCCCTCTGCTGACGGGTCTTTGCGTTTTGATTCCTTGGTGAGACATACTTGCGAAATTCTCCGATCTCTCCCAGATGGTCTCAGTTCCCGCGATGTGTTGGGAATTTGAGACACATTTGGTAATGTTGACGGGGACGAGCCAGCATTGAATTCAGCCATTGGAGTTCCTACGATTACGTTATATGAATGTGGGTCGATCGATGATTAAAGGGAACTCCACTATTTTGTGTCATAACCGTAGAGGTTGATCGTACCGGAAGTCATGGTTGGGCCTCCCCTGAGAGTCCCTTATTATTGGGCATAGGTTTTCCGCGATTTTTGATGGATTGTATTCCCATTCTCCTGAAGCGTGCCTTTTAAAGATGGTATCGGCCGACCTTCCAAGTGTCGACAAATATCCTTGCGAGATCGATATTTTGAACTGTCAGCTCGATAACAAAGGAGATCATTGAGAGGTTTGGCCGAGTCGGTCGTTTCTCTCTCCTTGAAAGAGATGACTTCTCTCCGCCCGTTTGGTTGGGCATATCGTTTCTAAGTTCGTTTGTGATTTTTTGAGTTAGAGAATCTGTGTCCCCCCCCTCCTTCTAGCACCAACTGTGGGAACCAAAATTCACAACCGTCGATTTCCGTAAAATAAGGAAAATCCAAGAAGACACGACTTTTCCCGGAGGTCCCGGATTATCTGCGTAAAACACACGAAAACAAGAATAAATAGATAACAGAATATTGAAAGTAAGTTGCACGGAGGCGTTTTATTGATTGGTAAGAAACAGAGCTACAGGGTTATCCGAAGACAAAAACAAGTAGAACCCTAGCTAACCAAGAGAATCTCAAAAACAAAGATGGAGAGAGATCTCAATAAAGTTTCGAGTATGCAGCCGTCGAAATTCTAAAATATCCTAAGCTAGCAGAGTTATTCTAGGTCTAGTCTTCGGGATCCCTTTGCCTTTAGCTTTAGCTCCCTTATATATGCCTTCTAGGTCGGTTCTCTTTCCTTTTTTTACCCTAGGTCGAGTTGATCGTTTTGCGGAAATATTCTTTTTATGTCATCTTCATCATTATCTTGGAAACTTGACATTTATCTTACAATTTTGCAAGATTTATCATCTTCTGCCGAGTAAAGATACACCGTCATACATTGATGGGCTCAGTTCGCATGAAATCGCAAATGGGTCTTTACCGCGTTTTAGACCTCTTTGGAACGTTTTTTGAC
>CAJHQP010011216.1:0-15916 GCA_905132765.1 Moricandia arvensis
TTAAAATTGAAAAATTAAATAAAAAATATTAATTTTTAAAAAATAAAAAGGTCTAGTTTGGTCATTTTTGTTTTTGAAGTTTATTTTTGTGACAAAAACTTCAAAAGGTGTTATTTGAGAGATTTGCCCTTTTATTTTTCTAAATTGTATTTTTTCAATTTATGTCTTGTTAATTCTCTTTATTATGGTTTGTGTGTTTCATAGCCGTATTTATATTTTCTCTTTTATTACCACTTTTTTTTAGAAAGAGTCTGCTTATTATACCACTTTTGACGTGAAAAATTGCATCTTTTCCCACTTATGTCTTTTCAACTGTATAAAATGTGTTTTATACAAATATTGTTTGTGTTATGAAGTCATAATTTTTGAAAGCTCTCAAACTAATTTTTTTTCTTCGGCAAACGAAATGATTTCATTAGTGAAATGAAGAGGTTAATAGTCCTGAAACAGGGCTTGATTCGATGAATGCATAATGGTAAACAGGCACGGCTCAAGTAATAGTTGGGCCCTGTGCTGATTTTTAAAATTTTCACTCATAAGTTCTTGTGTTTCAGAAAAAAATAACTAAATGTTATACATTTGATTTTTAGAAATTAGGGCCCCTACTTCTTTAAGAAAATTGGACAAAAAAAAGATGGACCCAGTGCAAATGCACTCCCAGCACTGGGTCAAAGCCGGCACTGATGGTAAATATAGACAACTTGACACAACTACATTATTGGGAGGATTCATACGGGCCAATAGATGTGCAACGATCAAAGTATAACGATCAAGATGTAATAGAAAACAAAAACGTTCTCTCTTGTTTATGGTTTCACTTTTTGCAGCCGCCGGTGTAGCCTCTCGCTCACGGGTGAGCATCTTCTTCTTTCTCCCTGCTATTCCTTCTTCCATGGCCTTTGATATTTCGTCGCTTGTCAATCCTTTGCCAAATCAGCCCGTGATGGAGGCTTTTCAAGCCATGTTTGAGGACCCGTCCCCTTCAAACTCTCTGGACCCTCCTAACCCTCCCGACCCTCCGGATCTAGATTTCTTCTTAGAACCCGCTCGTCCTCTGTCATCTCCTGCATCCCTTCTCTCATTCCGGTGTTCCACATTCTAGATGTGGCTTCTTCGCGGGTAGTGAGCTATGCGGTTACCTTGCCATGTTTACTCTTTTGTGGAGATTTATGTTTTATCAAATTCCTCTTTTGTGTGGAATGTTTATACTACAGGGAATCAGTTCTTCGTTTGGGTTGTTAATGTTAGACTCTCTTTCTCATCTCTATATGATATGGGTTATTGGGTCGGAAGCTACCGGAGCAGACGTCAATGTATGTCTTTCTCTAATCACATTCCTCTCGCAGCCGTTGATAATCTGTTTTCCTCATTTAACATATCGTATACTTTATCTCTTGCATGTTCTCAACTTCGGTTACATGTTATTTGTCTGATTAGGCTTGTTCCATTTCGCTGGAAAGAGAATGAAGATGTCTCTATTGAATATTTATAAGTTGTAGTCTGAGTAGGCTTGAATGTGATTGAATTGCAGATCCAGTATCACCCCTGGGACAGTGATTGATCATCCTTGCTGGTAGGTTCAAGTGTAAGAGAGTTATTTTTTCAATCAACTTCCCTCTGGTTTTCTTTTTTGTGACCGGTGAGTTTTCAAATTCTGCCACGTTCTATTATCTATCTCTAAGCATTCACTACTTGTGTAACCTGATATGTTAGTATTTTGTAATTGGCCATTCAAGACCACTGATTGGCACGTCCTGCAAAACTATAGTGGGCACAAACACCTAATAAAAAAACAAGACAAATGAAATGTGACTAACAGTTGACACATCACACAACATTATTGTCGATAATACACACACTATCCCGGTAAGAAAGAATGAATTTTCTTTTTAATGTGTAAATATTGTTTTGTTATTAGTTTAAGGTTTTGTAAATTTTGACACATAAACGAAAATGTGCAATGGTTGAATAAGTGCTTGAAATTTGTTTTTTCTTTTGTTCTCGAATTATGCGATAGTAATGCATGAACAATTGCTTTGCTTTACAAATAGAATTCATAAAAAGTGTTTTACAACGAATACATGCATGCGATCTACTCTGGAAATGTTTTTTGTTCACATGTGCATGCATATTAAGATTATGAGGAATGAAAAATATTTTTCATTTAGCAATCCTTATTAATCTTAAAGGTTGTGATGTTTAATCCTAAAAGTTGTAATTGAAAAGAAGTTGTCAAATAATCTATGTGTCTTTTCAACATTCTCCAAAATGTAATTTTTGAAGAGTTGTGTCTTTTTGATTAGTTTAAATATAATTAAAATATTCCAAAAAATGTCTTTCTAAAAATATAAGATTTGTGTCTATTCATTTGGCTTTAATGCCGACATATATAGGCTAATTGCTACATGTGACATATAATTATTTGAACAGATAATGGGTAGTATAATTAATTAATGTCAAAAGTTGTCATTCTTTTTTTTTTTTGTCGTCTATTTTTCATATTAAACATAAGGAGATTTATACATTGTTTTTCCAGGTTACAACATAGCTAGAGTTTGAAATCCTACCTTCTTTAGCTAATTTATCAGATATAATATTACAAGATCTTTTAACTTTTTGAAAGTGCAACTGGAAACCACCACTTCTTGATAGGTTTATGATGTCTTCAATATATGATGGGCATCCATATCTTCGACGGTTGATCTTATATCCTTGGGTAAGTGCATCAGAGAGGGTATCATAGAGTTCAGATGAGTCTCCATAAAAAGTTACTGAATGGTAACCGAGCTTGCGTATCTCGATCATTGCCAGCCTCAATGCTTCAGCCTCTGTTTCTAAGGGAGAGTTGATTGGTTCTATTGCTGCTTTACCCTCCATGATGACGTTGCCTTCTCTGCTGAACAGGATCCAGCCAATTCCAGCTTTTTCTTTTGGTGATGTCCACGATCCATCTACAAAACAGCATGAAGTGTTAGCTTTACTTAGTATTTCTTCCATACTGCTATGTCTTTCCTTGTTCGCGTTCAAAGGGTTTCTTGGTGATTCTTCTTGCAACTCTTCTGCTTCTAAGGCTTTTTTCCAGACATTATAATCTAACAAAGCATGGTTGATTATATCTGGTATAGCCTTTCTTTTCCCGTTAAAAATTAAATCGTTTCTCATTTTCCAGATCCTCCAACCTATGAAAGGGAAAATACTTACTTCCTTTCTTTGGTTGTTATTGAGGGTAAGCATGTGGCTTACGTTTTCTAGAAGAGAGTTGCTTGATAAGTTTTCACCTGATATTTCGATTAACGGTGTCATGCTCCAAATTTCCTTGCTTAATCTGCATTGGAAAATCAAATGATTTGTTGTTTCCATCTGTTCTCCACAGAGTTGGCACGTGCTATCTACCGTCAATTTCCTTTTTTGCAAGTTTTCTGCAGTGGAAATTGCGTCATGAGCCATTCTCCACCAGAAATGTTTAATTTTGGGTGGGGAGTTTAATTTCCAAATTTTCTTACACACTTCCAACAGTAGGTTATTGCTTAGGTTGCTATTTGGTGGAGAGTTTTGATTTGCAAGAGAACGTAGAAGTTTATAACCTGATTTGGTAGAGTATTGGCCATCCTTTGTATGCGTCCAGCTGATAGAGTCCTTGACGTCTGTGACTGGTAGCCTTATGGTTTTGATGACGTCAATATCTTCTTGGACTACAAAAGAGTTTAATTTGTTAATGTCCCACCAATTTGTTTCAGGATTGATAAAATCAGAGACTCTAGCATTCTTTTCTATGCATTTTAGTAACCCTTTCGGAGATCTGGGAGGGTTAGTGGGAAGCTAGTTATCAATCCACATGTGAGTTTGAGATCCTCTACCTATAATCCGTTTAGCACCTAGTTTTAGGATCTCGTTACCTTTCAGTATGCTTCGCCATGCATGACTTGCGTTTGCCTTTAGTTTAGCATGTAGCAGGCTTGTCTTTTGAAAGTACTTTGTTTTGAAGACTCTACTCAGTAGCAATTGTGGGTTTTGGAGGATTCTCCAGCTCTGTTTTGCTATTAAGGCAGTGTTAAAGTCTTTAAGGTCTCTGACTCCTAATCTGCCCAAACTCTTGGTGTCGACAATTTTGTTCCACGCTATCCAGTGTATTCCACTTCTATCCTTAGTGCTTGACCACCAGAACTTCCTCATTGTTTTAATCATTTGGTTTAGAATTCTTTTGGGCAAGAGGAAGCATGACATACAGTATGCTGGGATGGCTGTGGCAATAGCCTTTAGAAGTACTTCTTTTCCTGCAGGGGACAAAAATTTAGTATAGCGGCTATTTATCTTGCTCTCTAGCCTCTGTGAAATATATGCAAAAAGCATTAGACTTATTTCTGTCTATAAATTCAGGAAGGCCAAGATATCTTCCAAATCCAGCAGTTTTATGGATTCTTGTACACTCACTTAATTTTCGTCTATTATCTTTGTCCAGCCCTTTACCAAACATGATAGCTGATTTATTTAGGTTAACTGCCTGACCTGAAGCATCTTCATATATCTGTAGGATTCTCATTAGCTCTTTGCATTCTTCCTCTTCTGCTTTACAAAACAAGAGGGAATCATCTGCAAAAAATAGATGTGAGATAGCAGGTCCTGATCTGCTTGCCTTAAAACCATGTAATTTTCCTTGTTTAATGTTGTGTTGAATTATCGAGGATAAACCTTCAGTGCAAAGGATATAGATGTAAGGAGATATGGGGTCTCCTTGACGGATACCCCTATTTGGCATTATTTTTCCAACAGGGTTTCCGTTAAGGAGGACTGAATAGGATGCAGAACTTACACATTTCATAATCCATTTACGCCATTTTTCACAAAATCCTTGGGTTTCCATCATATCATTAATATATTTCCAGCTGACTTTGTCGAAGGCTTTACTTATATCAAGCTTTAAGGCCATGTAGGGGTGAATTAACCTTTTTGTATTTAGGGAATGAAGAAGTTCGTGTGCTATTAGGATGTTATCAGTGATAAGTCTATCAGGTATGAAAGCAGTCTGATTTTCTAATATTATCTGATTGAGCCAGGGTTTTAGACGCTCAGCCAAGACTTTAGATATTAACTTGTATGCAACATTGCATAAGCTAATAGGTCTAAAGTCTTTAGGGGTTATGGGGGAGTCAGTTTTCGGGATGAGGCAGATATGAGTTTGGTTCATTTCCTCGTCTAAAATTTCTTGATCAAAAAAAGCTTTAGCAAAGTTTAGTGCACCTGTTTTTATTGTATCCCAGTGGTCTTTGAAGAATCCAGGGTTTAGGCCATCTGGTCCGGGGGCTTTTTCCCTGTCCATTTATCGTAAAGCTTGAAAGATTTCGTTTTCTGTAATTGGTCTGGTGAGATCCATGTTCATCTCTTCGGTGACCTTCTGCTTTACATGCTTCGTGACTTCCTCAACTGACCAGCTTGTATCAACAGAGTAGAGGTTAGTGAAGTAGTCTGTAAATACTTTCCTGATATCTTCTTCAGAAGACCACATCATTCCTGTTTCATCACAGATTGTTGATGTTAGGAGTTTTCGAGGCTCCTAAGTCAAATGATAGTATAGTGGTAAGTAAGTTGTCGAACCAGTTCTGAGGGATTTAAAAGCACTGAGAATGCAAGTATATGCTTAATCTAAGTGCAACCGATGATTTGATTGTTTTAACTAAAACTAGAGAGCAAATAACAGAAAGATACTTTTAAACTATTGGAAAGGAGAGCTCATGGGTATAAGGGAATTTGACCTTGGGTGATCAAGTTTCGATCTAAGGATGGCAAGCGATCAATTAAACTGTCTGCCTTAGGCCTAGATACGATTCTAAACAAGCTCTATGTCTAGATGAATGTTCATTTGCTAACACATCTCAAGCATCAAATGTCTTTGGTTGAATAACATGCAAGCAATCATTAAGAACGGATCTAATAGCCATTTTAACACCTTTAACAACAAGTGTCCCTGGTAAAGACTGTTAAAAGCTTAAAAGAGTTGACTCAGACATTTCATCGAACACCTGTCGGCTGAGAAATGTCTAGAGATCAACCTTTGAGTGATCAGTTCAAAGGAGGCTTTAAGACTACTCTAATATGCAAGGAACAAGAGAAATCTACACTTGAAACATCTTAGCTCTAACCTAATCACCCTTAATCTCCCTAACCCATGAATTCAATGGTGATTTACTCACTAATCATCATGATTACTCTTGAACCCATGATAGATTCAAGCTTAATCATTCAGAAGATGAAATAGACAAGCAAAACAATAGAAGGATGATGAAAAGCAATGATCTTCTCTAAAGGTTTTTGTGTTTTTCTCCAAGAACCAAGATAATCCCCTCAAAAAAAGCTTACAGAGGTACTTAACTTAGGTTTAGAAAATGTGTAACCCTGAAACAAAATGACCAAAAGGTCCTTAAAATAATTTGAGTTTCGTTTGAACAGGAACACGCAGCGACCTGTGCACGTCGCTCTGGCCGGGTCGCTGCAGGTGGGAGCGACCTATGGTCATCGCTCCGAGAGGTCGCTCCAGGCGTGGTTTCGAGAGGCAGCAAAGCGCGAGCGACCTTGACTCCTCGCTCTGGGGGTCGCTCTAGCACGGAGCGACCTTGGTACATCGCTCTGGCAGGTCGCTCCAAGATCTTTCACATGCAACAGAGCGAGACAGGGCCGAGCGACCATGATACCTCGCTCTAGAGGTCGCTGGGAGTGGGAGCGACATGATGAAGTCGCTCTGAGGTGTAGCTCCAGCTCTGCTCGTCCTATGATCGCCTTTAGCTCTCCTTTTTGGCTCCAAAAGCCTCCAACCATCTTCAATAACTCCAAGGAATACTCCAGAACCTGATAAGAAGTCATGTGTGCAAAATGCAATCTAGAAATGACTAAACCCTAGTCTACATGATCAAAATGCATGTAAATGGATGGACAAAAACATGGAAATATGCAAGACAGAATCAGTAACTTACAAAAATAAAAATGACTTAGTCTCAAGCAAATGACTAAATCTCAATGTTCAAATCAAACTCAGAAGTTGGCAACGGCGCCAATTTGATGTTAGGAGTTTTCGAGGCTCCTAAGTCAAATGATAGTATAGTGGTAAGTAAGTTGTCGAACCAGTTCTGAGGGATTTAAAAGCACTGAGAATGCAAGTATATGCTTAATCTAAGTGCAACCGATGATTTGATTGTTTTAACTAAAACTAGAGAGCAAATAACAGAAAGATACTTTTAAACTATTGGAAAGGAGAGCTCATGGGTATAAGGGAATTTGACCTTGGGTGATCAAGTTTCGATCTAAGGATGGCAAGCGATCAATTAAACTGTCTGCCTTAGGCCTAGATACGATTCTAAACAAGCTCTATGTCTAGATGAATGTTCATTTGCTAACACATCTCAAGCATCAAATGTCTTTGGTTGAATAACATGCAAGCAATCATTAAGAACGGATCTAATAGCCATTTTAACACCTTTAACAACAAGTGTCCCTGGTAAAGACTGTTAAAAGCTTAAAAGAGTTGACTCAGACATTTCATCGAACACCTGTCGGCTGAGAAATGTCTAGAGATCAACCTTTGAGTGATCAGTTCAAAGGAGGCTTTAAGACTACTCTAATATGCAAGGAACAAGAGAAATCTACACTTGAAACATCTTAGCTCTAACCTAATCACCCTTAATCTCCCTAACCCATGAATTCAATGGTGATTTACTCACTAATCATCATGATTACTCTTGAACCCATGATAGATTCAAGCTTAATCATTCAGAAGATGAAATAGACAAGCAAAACAATAGAAGGATGATGAAAAGCAATGATCTTCTCTAAAGGTTTTTGTGTTTTTCTCCAAGAACCAAGATAATCCCCTCAAAAAAAGCTTACAGAGGTACTTAACTTAGGTTTAGAAAATGTGTAACCCTGAAACAAAATGACCAAAAGGTCCTTAAAATAATTTGAGTTTCGTTTGAACAGGAACACGCAGCGACCTGTGCACGTCGCTCTGGCCGGGTCGCTGCAGGTGGGAGCGACCTATGGTCATCGCTCCGAGAGGTCGCTCCAGGCGTGGTTTCGAGAGGCAGCAAAGCGCGAGCGACCTTGACTCCTCGCTCTGGGGGTCGCTCTAGCACGGAGCGACCTTGGTACATCGCTCTGGCAGGTCGCTCCAAGATCTTTCACATGCAACAGAGCGAGACAGGGCCGAGCGACCATGATACCTCGCTCTAGAGGTCGCTGGGAGTGGGAGCGACATGATGAAGTCGCTCTGAGGTGTAGCTCCAGCTCTGCTCGTCCTATGATCGCCTTTAGCTCTCCTTTTTGGCTCCAAAAGCCTCCAACCATCTTCAATAACTCCAAGGAATACTCCAGAACCTGATAAGAAGTCATGTGTGCAAAATGCAATCTAGAAATGACTAAACCCTAGTCTACATGATCAAAATGCATATAAATGGATGGACAAAAACATGGAAATATGCAAGACATCAATTGTAATTATTCGGTTAAAAGATCTTCTTTGCTTAGTTTTCAGGTGAAAATATTTTGTATTTTTATCGCCCGCTTTAAGCCATAATACTCTGCTTTTTGTTCTCCAGTACTCCTCTTCAAGTTTGTACTCCTTAGATAATTTAGTTTTTAGGGAATTAATGTAAGCATAATCTAAGGGGTATGAATTGTACGCTGATTGCAGGAGATTCTTTAGTTTTTCAATCTTCTTTGCCGAGTTTGTTGCAGTTTTTGTTTTCCACTTTGCAAGACTTGCACGACATCTCTTTAGCGCTACATGAAAGCGACTACCTGGTAGATGTTGGCATTTTCCTTCCCACGTTACTTGAATCTCCCTTTTGATTTCTTTGTTGTATCTCCATCTGTTGTCATATCTGAAGAGCCTTGTTCCCTTCCACTTTCTGTCACCTGTATGAAGAATCAGAGGTTTGTGGTCAGAACCTAACCATTCCAGCACTTGGACATAAGCTTTTGGGAATAGGTCCTGCCACTCTACAGTAGCTAATGCTCTATCTATTTTAGATTGTATAGTGTAGTTCTTCCTTTTACCCGTCCAAGTGTACTGACCTCCTATCGTTCTTAGATCATGGAGGCCTGATGTGTTTAGCCACTTTCTGAACGTGTTGAAGGAACACTCTGCTCTTCTTGGTCCTCCTCTCTTCTCATTATTACTCTTTATATCATTAAGATCTCCAAGGACAACTCTTGGCTTGTTGATGAAGATACCAGCTTCTGCTAATCTGGTCAGCTTTCTCCAGTGGTGATTTCTCAGTCTCTGGTCCGGGTTACCATATATATAGGTTATATAGAAGGTAGGATTTCCTGCTTCAGATATACATATGTATGTTTGATAGAGTGAAGGTTTCTTCATGATACTCAGACTGATGTGGTCTTCCCAAAAAATAGCTAGCCCTCCACTTAAGCCTTCAGAGGATAAAACATAGCTATGAGCGTAGCCTAGCTCCATGCCGATATTTTTTACATAGTTTATGCCGTTCTTCGTTTCTATGAGGAACACAACATCGGGTTTAGAAGACTTCCTGATGTCTTTGAGGTAAGGAATTGTCAAGGGGTTCCTCTTTAGCCCTTGACAATTCCAGTGCATTATTCTCATGGTTCCGTTGGTGGTTTTGTGGCAACCACCAAGCCATCGTTATTCTCTTCATTGGTCTCTTCAAGTCTTTGTCTGGTGAACGGGTAGATTGTTTCTGGAATTTGGTCTTCATACTTCCTTTTTAAACCTCTGTATGGTTCTGAGGTAGAGCCTATCTCCAATGTTGAAACCATCCCTGGGTTGTCTGGTTTTGCCCCTGTGTTTCCGTGATTGAGAAGCGGCTGTGTGATATCCTGCAGGTACTCTGCTATGTGAATTTGGTCAGTGTTCTCTTCTTCGTTGTAACCAAGTTGTTCTATTGGAGTTTCTTCTTCTTCATGATCAGCTAATTCTTGTTCCTGCACTTGAGGTTGTGGACTCACTTGCTGATTGACTTCCTCTTCTTCGCCTTGTCCAATAGGTTGTGGAGGTTGAGGTGAGACATGACCACATTCCATTTCTTCATGCGTTAGTCTTCCACACTTTATACAAAATTTTTTGAGTCTCTCATATTCAAAACGAAGTAGTACTGGATTTCTTCCTTCTTCAAACTGGATGTATCTTGAAAAGGTAAGAGGTTGGTAGGCATTAAGTCTTACTCTGATCCATACCTCTGATGGGTTGTCTCTTGTTGGTTCAACAATTCGGAGTCCTTCTAGGTGTCCTAGCTCTCTTCATATTTCCTCCACAACTCCTTGGTTTCGATACTCGTTCGGTACGTTGTAGATTTGAATCCAGAAAGATATAGTTGTAAGGAAGGTTGGGCTTCTTCTTCTATACCAAGGATCCATTACAATCATCCAGTCCTTAAACGACCATGGACCTCTATCTATCACAGACAGGAGGTTATGTTCCTCCGAGAAGAAGAATTGGATCGTGCCATCATCATTTATTTGGCCTCTTACTCTGTCGTGAAGCCTCCAAGCTTTTGGAAGTGTGTTACGCATCCCGTTGAGGTTTTGGTGCGCCGGATTCAAACCTCTGACAACAAGACTTAGACGATTTTCAGTTGCGCTTCTTCTCTGGGTTTCCTTCGAAAGTCGAAGTGGCTGGAGGTCTGATCCAATGCTGAGATTTTGCATAGCTTTCCATAGATCTCGTTCCATCTTAGTTCGGAGAAGTAAAGAAGTAAGATATTGACAGTAAAAGAGAGATTTACAGAATTAATCGGAGTGAAATCGCAAGTAGCGAAATAGTGAAACCCTAATCGCCTTTTGGGGAACTTTCGGGAATTTTGTTGATTCTTCGCTTTTTTAGTTGTCATTCTAAAAGTTGCAATTGAAAAGAGGTTGTCAAATTATCTATGTGTCTTTTCAACATCTCTAAAAGGTATTGTTTTTTGAAGAATTGTGTTTTTAATTAGTTTAAGATATAATTAAAATATCTCAAAATGTTTTTTTTTCTAAAACTTTAATATTTGTGTATATTCATTTGATTTTTAATGCCAATATATATAGGCTAATTGGTATATGTGGCATATAATTATCTAAACAGATAATGAGTTCTATTATTATCATAGAAACTTGAACCGTATTAATAATAGCAATCCCAATTAATTCAAAAGGTTGTGAACCCCAACTACAAATATTGTGTTTTTTTAGAATAATTTTTTTTCAAAGATGTGTCTATTCAAAATATATTGTGAAAAGATGCGTCTATTCAAAATAATATTTTAAATAATTATTTATAATTTGAAAAGATCTGACTGTTCATATATTTATTTTTGAAAAGATGTGTCTATTGAAAAAATATTGTAAAGGTGTCATTTAAATTTTTTTTTTTTCAAATAATGTGTCTATTCAAAATATATTGTGAAAAGATGCATCTATTCAAAATAATTTATAAAAATACTATTTTAAATAATTATTTATAATTTGAAAAGATGTGACTGATCATATATTTATTTTTGAAAAGATGTGTCTATTGAAAAATATTGTAAAGGTGTCATTTTAAAATAACTACCTATTAATTGAAAAGTTGTGACTATTCATTTAGGTTTTTGAAAATCTATAAATAGTCTATGTCCCTGTGTTTTTGAAAGTAAAATTTTCACTAATCTAAAAAATAAAATGGTGAAGAGAAAAAGTTATATGCAATTACCCAATTACAAATTTTTAGAAGATATTTAAATGAAACATTGTCAACAAAAAATAATAGGAAGAATTATTCGTGTTTTGATAGCCAAAAATCCTAAACGAAATAACGAAATTATTAGTCTTAATTTTCTTTTGCTAGATGAGAAGGTTTGTTTTCTTTTAGTCACATAATAGGAAGAAGTACTGCCGTAATAATGAAGTTAATCATGTTTACTTACCTATCACCATTCGTGTTTTCTGGAAGTATGCAAGATTTGAATTACCGAGAACGTGCAAAATTTTTAGTTATCTAATTAACAATCTTTTATAAGATAATCTATGTGACTAAAATCCGAGAACGTCATTGTTATTGTTATTGCACCAACACTTCCATGAACAGTAGCACTCACATTTTAGTATCATTTATATTGTTAAATAGTATACATGCCCCATTTTCGTGATGATGTATCATGCACCACAAGTCTTCATTATTGTTTTACTGATTTATTTGTTGCAGAATGAAACCATTGTTGGATTAATAAATGTATTCAAAAATTTGAAGAAGAAATCGTGGAAGGAAATATTTTATTAATTACTAATTTTGAAGTTTGAAAAACAACTGAAAACTATAAAATTTCGAATCATCGTTTTCAGTTACGTATTAATGATCAATCAACAATTGAGATTGTTAACGATTCGCAAGTTTCAATTGAATTTGAAAAATTTCAATTTCTTAACTATGACCAGTTTCGGTTATTAGCGAATACAAATAAACAATTTAATGGTTGGTTTTAATGCATAATTAATAATAATATTACTATATTTTGGTTGAAATATTATTTGAAGACATATATCTAACAGTTTTATTGTATTACAGATGTCGTTGGTGTTATAGAAGAAGGAGGACACTTGAATTTAGAAAACATTGATATAAATTCCAAAATAGTCATAGACATAATCATTGAGTGGTGAGAGTAAAGTACGTTTAATATAGAACTAGATTTTGACCCGCGTTAAAACGCGGATTATGTTTATCTTTTATATTGATTTAAAAATTATAAATAAAATTATTGTGAACTTCAAAATATTAGATTAGATGTTTGGTTGTTTGAGTTTATGTCATTAATAATACTGGGAGAAAAAACTAAATTCGAAAACTCGATAGTAATAGGTTATTCTGACCATCTCATTGACTAAAATAATTTATAGTGACTTTCAACCAAACTTAGTTTTTTGCTTCCATGAATGAACTCTTTTTATTTGGATTCTTTACCCTAATTTGAATGGCTTTAGATCTTTGAGTACGGTAAAATCTCCGGGAGGAGCCATGAAAAAAAGAAGAAGAAAAAACTAATATTCAATGTGTGGTTTTTTTTTTTCATCATTCAATGTGTCCCTAGAGTTCACATTGTTAGAGTATATATAGTGTTTAGGTTCCAATGATTGTAGGGTATCCGTTTTTGAAATTATGATTATTGTAAATAGTTTCTTTTTGTTAAGTAAATCGATATCATTATGAACTAAAGCACGTATCTTTACTCTATATATTTGAAGATTTTGTTTGTTGAGGATATTTGCTAAGGTGGTTAATTGGTTATGGTGAAGCTAAATAATATTTTTTTATCTCCAAACTTTAACGAAAGGATATTTTTTATAACAAATTGTTAGTTCTTTAAATATTTGGATGTTACCGAAAAAATATTGGATGTTAAAATACTTAAAAAAACAAATGTCATGTTTGTTATGATATATAGCAAAAACAAAATTTACAAATTTAAAAGATAAGATTCATTTATTTATATGAATATATTGAATTGAAGTCGACTAACCAAATTAATTTTTTTTTTGTTTTGGTTTGAAATAGTTGGACTTGAAAAAGAAACAAAATATTGATTATAAAGACTAAAACAGAGATCTTCTTCTACATCTGCTAACACAGAGAATGAGCTTGAATATGCTCTTAATAGAGAGGAAAATAATTCAACCCCAAAACTCCAAAAGCCCGAAATCATTCATGAATCTCAATATTCTTATGATTCAATGTGAGATACAAATTATGTTAAGACAATGAAAACCTAAAGGATAGAATATTAAATGGTTCGAGAAACCTTTTAAATTTATAGGAAGAGAAGTATGTTGCTCTGGTTTGTGATTAATAACATTGATATGCCGTAGGTATGCAAGAGAGGTGGATGGTTAATTTAGAATATTAAGTTAGATGTAATGTATTTGTTGAAATAGATGCACGTTTAATTAAGGAAGTTAGATATAAATGTTTTTCTATATGTTATGTTAGTAAGATAGATGGTCCTCTTAAAGAGTCTAATTAATGGTCCAGCAATAACTTATCAATGGTAGATAAAAAATAAGGCCCTAAATTAATATATTAGATTTAGGCGGTTATTTTTCAGTTTCCAAATATTATTTTAGTTAGATGAGACATTTTAGGTAGGTTCACAATTTAAATGACAACTTTAATTATATAAAGTTACAACCTATTCAATAAGACCAATTTAAAATATGTCATGGTAATTTCAAATGAGACTATGTTTTAATATAGTAGATATTAATTATCTATTAGATAGATTATGACTAATACTTATGTTTAGGTTTGTTGTAGTCTTGTAGAATAAGAATTCCTAAAATAAAGGATGATATTTCTGAACTCTGATATCAATAGATTTACGCTATTGAATTCAAATCTATATTAAATTTGGTAGAACAATATTCGAGTAGAGTCATGATAGTATGTAATATAAACATAATTAACATAATATGTAAGTTTTCGCACCTATTAAACTATGTTCTTTTTATGGGTTCTTTTTATGAGTTCTTTTATGAGTAAGATTTGGTAGAAACGTAATAGAGTAGTCATGGTAGTATGTTATTTGAAATATAATAAACTATTGTGTAACTATTTGCATATAGTAAACTATGTTTGAGGTAAATGACGACTCTACAAAATATTAGTCATAGTATAAACAACATATTATAAATCGATGATGATTCATTCTATATTGAAAATTTTGTTTTCATAATGGGGAGTCTTGTATTGATGAGGTCTAGTAGGTCTAATGTAATTTAATAATAAGTCATTAGTTTAGTTGGTCTAGTATTTTATATGTTGTTGGTTTAGTTTATGTAGATCTCATCATATTTGTAAAAAATATCGTGTAATATAATGATAGTATCATAACTGTTTTTATTGTTGGACACAACATTTTTAATAGGTGCAAAAAAATTATGCCATGGTATTTTCAAATAGGACTCTAAATTAATAGAGTAGATATATAATACAATATGCATAACCCCCAAAATTAAATATTTTAATTGTTAAAATTATAGTGGAAGTAAAGTACGTTTAACTATTTGGGGTGAACAAGTTACTAAGTATAAAAATGGAATTGGACCAAAAAATCCTAAAGGTTCAATTATTATCATAACGAGTGTTAATCCAAAATTATACTCAGGTAATTTATACAATTTAATGAAGTTAAGATCCATAATCTCTTTTATCATAGCATGTAACATATGTAATTGAGTAAAAATAACGTTGCAGGGTATTTATATTTGAATACCACATCCGCTTCAAAAATTCTATTTGATGACCCAATAAATGTAATTAATGATTTCAAACAAAAGTAAGTTTATAATTTATCGATATAGTTAGCTCTTATTTGATTTTTGATCATATAACTAATACCTATTTTTTTTTAATAAGAACACTCCCAAAAATAGAAGGCAATATTCTTAATGGAAAGGGTTCAGTCAACTTAAGTCAACATACATTTATTTCAATCTCTAATCTTCTCAATATCCTTTCAGAAGATTTTGAGCAGGTAAATAAATATATATATATATATATATATATATATATTGATAGTAATTAATATTTAGCATACATAAAATACTAATTATTTAAAATTTTACAAACAACTACTTGTAAAACTGTTAAGGGATATATATATATCTTAATATTAATATATAATCATGTTTTCGACCACACATGTATTGTATAGTTTCAAAGACTTGTCGTCATAAATTACTTTACTAATTTAATAAATGATTAGATTGAAATATGTTTGCTTTTAATTAATTATATATTATATATATTTAATTATTTTGAGATTTTTAAATAACTTAGCTAAGCGAATAATATGACATATATCTTATTTGGTAGAGGCATCTTTATAATTTTATTACAACCAAACCAATAAACAAAATGTAGATTTTTAGTATTATTAATAAAAAGAAC
>CAJHQP010011217.1:0-15914 GCA_905132765.1 Moricandia arvensis
TCCATCCTAAACCCTTTAAACCTCCTCTCTTTATTACCTCAGATCAACAAAGGTTCCTATGTGGTTTAAACCGAGAGATACAAGACAATGTTGAGATGCAACATTATGTGGAGCTTGAAGAGATGCTACACAAAGCAATTCTTGTGGAGCAACAGCTCAAGAGGAAGGGACAGTCACACAACCACTATGGCTCTAACCGGTTACACAACACCAAGGAAGAGAAGACACCTTACACTAAGGAGTCTAAGCCGTTCCAGAAGGATCACAAGCCCTATCCGAGAGAAGAGCCCAAACCAAGCAGTGCTTTTGACAAGGGCAAAGGCAAGGTTGAAGCCTCTAGTTCCAGAGCTCGTGATGTCAAGTGTTTCAAGTGCCAAGGAAGAGGTCATTACGCCTCTGAATGTACCAACAAGAGAGTCATGATCTTGCTGGAAGATGGAGAATATGTCTCAGAAGATGACAACACCGAGTCTGACCAAGAAGACACTGAGGAAGAACATGAAGAAGGACCAGTCCAGGGGAAGCTCTTAGTAGCAAGAAGACTTCTAAGCTTGCAAAACAAGGCTGAGGAGCTGGAGCAGCGTGAGAACCTCTTCTACACCCGGTGCTTGGTCCAAGGAAAAGTGTGCAGCCTCATTGTTGATGGAGGTAGTTGTGTGAATGCTGCGAGTGAAACCCTGGTCAAGAAGTTGGGATTGAAGGTTCAGAAGCATCCCAAACCTTACCGGCTACAATGGCTGAATGAAGAAGGCACCATGAAGGTCTCAAGTCAAGTCCTTATTCCCTTAGCCATTGGGAGATATGAAGATGAAGTCTTGTGTGATGTGTTGCCTATGGAAGCTGGTCACATACTTCTTGGGAGACCTTGGCAATCTGATCGCCGAGTTATCCATGATGGCTTCACCAACAAGCACTCCTTTGAGTTCAAGGGACGCAAGACCACTCTGGTTCCCTTGACACCTAAGGAAGTTCAACAAGATCAGATTCAACTCCAAAAGAAGAAGGAGATTGATCTAAACCCGGCTGGAACTAAGCAGCCAAGCTTCTATGCTAACATGGGTGATATCAAAAGAACTCTCCACTCTCAACAATCTGCTATCTTACTTGTGTTTAAAGAAACTCTTTTGAACCTAACAGATTCTACACTGGTGTATCCGAGTGAAATGGTTTCTCTTTTGCAGGAGTTTCAAGATGTATTTCCAGACGACAATCCCATTGGTTTACCACCTTTGAGAGGGATTGAACACCAGATAGACTTTGTTCCAGGATCTACACTTCCAAACCGTCCAGCATACAGAACCAACCCGGTTGAGACCAAGGAGTTGCAAAGACAAGTAGAGGAACTCATGGAGAAGGGCTATATCCGAGAGAGTTTGAGCCCATGTGCTGTACCAGTGCTCCTAGTGCCTAAGAAGGATGGTACATGGCGGATGTGTGTTGATTGTAGATCAATCAATAACATCACAGTGAAGTATCGCCATCCTATCCCTAGACTTGATGATATGCTTGATGAATTGCATGGTTCTTGCATCTTTTCTAAGATAGATTTAAAAAGTGGTTATCATCAGATTAGGATGAAAGAAGGAGATGAATGGAAAACTGCATTCAAAACTAAACATGGATTATATGAGTGGTTAGTTATGCCATTCGGATTAACCAATGCACCTAGTACATTCATGAGGTTAATGAATCATGTTCTTAGGTCATTCATAGGCATTTCGGTTGTAGTATACTTTGATGACATCTTAGTATATAGCAAGAACTTAGAAGAACATCTAGAACATCTTAGGGCTGTCCTGAATGTTTTAAGGAATGAAAAGCTTTATGCCAACTTGAAGAAGTGCACCTTTTGCACGGATAACATGGTTTTCCTAGGCTTTGTTGTAAGTTCAGATGTAGTTAAGGTCGATGAGGAGAAGATCAAAGCCATCAAAGACTGGCCGAGTCCAACCACAGTAGGAGAAGTGAGGAGTTTCCATGGGCTTGCTGGGTTCTATAGGCGATTTGTGAGAGACTTTAGCACCATTGCAGCTCCCTTGACTGAAGTGATAAAGAAGGATGTCGGATTCAAGTGGGGAGAAGCACAAGAGAAGGCTTTCCAGAGCCTAAAAGAGAAGCTTACTCAATGACCTCTTCTTATGCTTCCTGACTTTACTAAAACGTTTGAAATAGAATGTGATGCCTCAGGAATTGGAATTGGTGCTGTATTGATGCAGGGTAGGAAACCTATAGCCTACTTCAGTGAGAAGCTTGGAGGAGCCACTCTCAACTATGCAACCTATGACAAAGAACTCTATGCCTTGGTGAGGGCATTACAAACGTGGCAACATTACTTGTGGCCCAAGGAGTTTGTCATACACACTGATCATGAGTCCCTAAAGTACTTAAAGGGGCAGAGTAAGCTTAGCAAGAGACACGCAAGGTGGGTTGAATTCATTGAGACCTTCCCATACGTGATCAAGTATAAACAAGGTAAGGAGAACATAGTTGCTGATGCACTATCTCGGAGGTATGTTCTCTTGACCACTCTAGATGCTAAGTTACTTGGTTTTGAGCAGATAAAAGATATGTATGTTACTGACCATGATTTCAAGGAAGCCTATGCTTCTTGTGAGAAGTTTGCCGCAGGGCATTACTTCAGGCTAGAAGGCTACTTGTTTTATGATAATAGGTTGTGTGTGCCTAACTGCTCTTTGAGAGATCTCTTTGTCAGGGAATCCCATGGGGGCAGTCTAATGGGACACTTTGGGGTTGCCAAGACCTTAAAAGTTTTGCAGGATCACTTCTATTGGCCGCATATGAAGAGAGATGTGGAGAGAATCTGTGGGAGGTGTGCTACTTGCAAGCATGCCAAGTCCCAAGTCCAATCCCAGGGTTTGTATACTCCTTTACCCATCCCACACCATCCCTGGAATGACCTTTCCATGGACTTTGTTGTTGGATTACCTAGGACTAGAACCGGAAAGGACTCAATCTTTGTTGTTGTTGATAGGTTCTCTAAGATGGCACATTTCATAGCATGTCATAAGACTGATGATGCATTGCATGTTGCTAACTTGTTCTTTAAAGAAGTTGTTCGATTGCATGGCATGCCTAGAACTATAGTTTCTGATAGGGATACTAAGTTTCTTAGTTACTTCTGGAAGACACTTTGGTCTAAGCTAGGCACTAAACTGTTGTTTTCTACTACTTGTCATCCGCAAACTGATGGACAAACTGAAGTGGTTAATAGAACCTTAGGAACACTCTTGCGTGCATTCATTAAAAAGAACTTAAGGACATGGGAAGAATACTTACCACACTGTGAATTTGCATACAATCATGCTATGCATTCTGCTTCTAAGTATTCACCTTTTGAGATTGTTTAGGGGTTCAATCCCACCTCTCCTTTGGATCTAATGCCTTTACCTGAGTGTGAAAGGATCAGTCTAGATGGCAAGAAGAAAGCAGAGATGGTCCAACGGATCCATGAGAAGGCTAGACAAAACATTGAGCAGAAAACCAAGCTTTATGAGAAGCAAGCCAACAAGGGGAGACGTGTGAGAACCTTTGAAGTTGGTGACCAAGTTTGGTTGCACCTGAGGAAAGATAGGTTCCCCAACGAGAGGAAGTCCAAGCTGATGCCAAGGGTTGATGGACCTTTCGAGATCATCCACAAGATCAATGACAATGCCTACAAACTTGACCTCCAAGGTAAGTACGATGTATCAAATAGCTTCAATGTCACTGACTTGGCTCCTTTTGCTGTAGATGAACCTGATTTGAGGACAAATCCTTTTCAAGAGGGAGGGGATGATGTGATCATGGACCGGATCACTAAGGAGAACAAGGAGAGTCTAGATGAGCCACATGAAGCCACATTGCACCAGCAGCCTGGTGATGATGCTATAGCCATTCCTGAAGGTCCCATGACTCGTTCCAGAGTCAAGAAGCTTAAAGAGAATGTTGTTGGATTACTCACTTCACATCCACAACAAGAAAGTCTTGGACAAGGTCTGATCCGAGGTGTCTTGATCACAATTCAAGCCATCTCTACATCAAGCTGAGTTAGTGTCTAGGCAAGACATGGGGTGCGTGCTCTTTTCCTTGCTTTTGGTTTTGTCCCACGAGTTTTTCCGGAGGAAGGTTTTTAACGAGGCCACAACTGTTGACATGAAGCAATAACAAGGTTAAGGCAATAAGGAACAAAAGAGAGGAAAATTCAAGTTAGCTTAGGATGCAAGTATGTCCGTACAACTTGACCTACAAGTCTGTCCGTACAGCTTGCCCTAAGAGTGTCTTGGAAGGCAAGTAAAGGAATGGGACGAGTTTAAATATCTTCTCTTGTCTCCTTAAGCTCTGGAATAATATAAACAAGTGTATGCAACTTGCTGGAGCCGTTGGAGCTTGGTGACAAACCAAAGTCACATGCTCTGCCAAGGAAGAAACAAACAAAGAAGAAACAAACAAAGAAGCTGTCCCTTTCTGTCCAGCTGAGTGTGCCCTGCACGTCCAGAGCATCTTCAGAAGACCAATTGTTTATTCATTCTTTATTGTCTGTCTTACTCTATTTAAAGTATCCTTTGTAACCTAAGTCAAGCAAGAAATATATTTTTCTTCTTCTTTTCTTGGTCTCTCTCTCTCTCTCTCTCACGAATCCTCTCTTCTCTCTCTTCTCTCTCTTCAAGTGTTCTTCATTTTCTCCAGTGTTCTTCACGAAACCAAGCTCAAATCTTCTCTTATTATCATGGTATCAGAGCCACAAAGCTCTTGAACCTATTCTTTACTTCCGCAAAGCTTTATACTCTGTTCTTGTTGTATTTTTCTTCAAGATTCACTCTCTGTTCTTCTGGGTTCAAGTGAGTGAAAGATGGAGAACAACAAGTCTGTTACCATACCTGTGACACTAAAGGGGATTAACTACCTCTTGTGGTCCAGATTGGTGAAAACTGCCCTTGGAGGAAGAGGATTATGGAGTCATGTCTCCACTGGAGCAGCTCCAAAGCAGATCGTCCAAGGAGAAGATGGAAAGAAGATAGTGGTGGTTGATGAAGAAAAATGGGTGCAAGAAGATCAGATGGTGCTCTCTCTCATCCAAAGCTCTCTGGAACCAGCTATCTTGGAGTCTTATTCATACTGTGAGACTGCCAAAGAACTATGGGAAACTCTCTACAAGGTTTATGGAAATGCTTCCAACCTTACTAGAGTGTTTGAAGTAAAAAGAGCCATTAATGCTCTCAGTCAAGCAGACATGGAGTTTCAAACTCACTTTGGCAAGTTCAGATCCTTGTGGGCAGAACTGGAGATGCTCAGACCACACTCTGTTGACCCTTCTACTCTGAATGCTAGGCGTGAAGAAGATAAGGTCTTTGGGTTGCTGCTGACTCTCAACC
The DNA here is from genome assembly GCA_905132765.1 of Moricandia arvensis. Classification (NCBI taxonomy): domain Eukaryota; kingdom Viridiplantae; phylum Streptophyta; class Magnoliopsida; order Brassicales; family Brassicaceae; genus Moricandia; species Moricandia arvensis. The sequence continues at coordinate 5,373 of CAJHQP010011217.1, forward strand.
CAACCTATAATGACCTCATAAAGCATATACTGAGAGCTGACAAGTTACCTACCCTTGATGAGGTTTGTGCGCAAATTCAGAAGGAAGAAGGGTCATTGGGGTTGTTTGGAAGCAAGGGAGAACCAGTTATGATCCATCAAGCTGAAGCAGTGGCAAACAAGGGGGTGTACAAGCAAGATGATAGGAAGGTCTTGATCTGTGACCATTGCAAGAAGAAAGGTCACATGAAGGACAAGTGCTGGATCCTTCATCCTCACCTAAAGCCAAACAAGTTCAAGGAACCACGACCTCAGTTCATGGATGCTAGAGCTCACTTCTCAAGTGATGGAGTTGAACCTGCCACTCTGAGCTCAGTCACCTCCAATGCTGGTATAGGAAGAGCAATGGCGACTACATCAACCTACCCCACTGCAAGGAACCATCAAGATGAGTTCATCAAGAGGTCTGACTTAGATGCTCTCATCAAGGCCTTGAAAGAACACTCTGGTAACCCTAGAACTCTTGGTATCTCACTAAATGCTTCTCACATTACTGGTAGTTCAATGAATGCTATAAAAGATGCTAGACCATTAGTTATAGACTCTGGTGCTTCTCATCATATGATTAGTGACTCAAGTTTGATTACTAATGTAGAACCTGCCTTAGGTAATGTGATGATAGCAAATGGTGATAAAATTCCAATAAGAGGAGTAGGTGATTTGAAACTGTTTGACAAAGTATCTAAGGCATTCTACATGCCCACTTTTGTTTCAAACTTACTGTCTGTTAAGAAAGTAACTAATGACTTGAAGTGTCATGTTACCTTCACTCCTAATGATGTCTATTTTCAGGATATTGAATCTAGTAAGTTGCTAGGCAAAGGTGTGACCAAGGGGGACTTGTACCTGCTTGAGGACACTCGACCAGCCTCTGATTTATCTTGTGCTTTTAATTCTGTTTCTGAATTCCCTAAAGATGTTTTGTGGCATGCTAGACTAGGTCATCCTCACTCTCGTGCCTTGAACATTCTGCTGCCTAGTGTTTCTTTTAAAAGTGATTGTGAGGCTTGTATTCTAGGAAAACATTGTAGAAGTGTGTTTCCTAAATCAATGACCATCTATGATAATTGCTTTGATTTAATCCATTCTGATGTGTGGACTGCGCCATGTGTTTCTAGAGATCAGCATAGATATTTTGTGACTTTTATAGATGAAAAATCTAAGTACACATGGATCACTTTGTTGCAATCAAAGGATAGGGTGCTAGAAGCATTTAAAAATTTCCAGAGCTATATCACTAACCATTTCAATGTTAAGATCAAAATTCTTAGATCAGATAATGGTGGTGAATACACTAGCACAACCTTCAAACAACATCTAGCTTCCCATGGAATCATTCACCAAACCAGTTGCCCCTACACACCCCAACAAAATGGTGTGGCAGAAAGAAAGAACAGACACCTAATGGAGGTGGCCAGGAGCATGATGTTTCACACCAACGTGCCTAAAAGGTTTTGGGGAGATGCAGTGGTCACTGCCACTTACTTAATCAACCGCACACCTACCAAAGTTCTTCATGATGCCACTCCATATGAGGTACTCAACAAAACTAAATCATCCATAGATCATCTTCGTGTGTTTGGGTGTATGTGTTTTGTTTTGGTTCCAGGAGAATTAAGAAATAAACTAGAAGCTAGAAGCACAAAGGCAATGTTCATTGGATATTCAACACATCAAAAAGGCTACAAATGTTATGTACCTGAGACAAGGAGAGTCCTGGTCTCCAGGGATGTTAAGTTTATGGAATCAAGAGGCTACTATGAGGAAAAGAGTTGGGATGAGCTCCAAGATCTATCTCAATCTGCCTCTGATAGAGCTAACAACCTTGAGATTGATCTTGGAGAGGCTTGGCATCAGTTTGCCTAAGGAATCAGAGAAGTTCAATGAGGCACCAGCTCAAGATGTAGAAGAGGCTGAGGAAGACATTGAAGCCACTCATCCTGATCATGAGGGGGGCAATGAGAATGGTCAACAACCTGAAGAGAACTCAGGAGCTCATGATCAAAATGAGATACCATCAATGCCAACAGAATCAGAAACTGAGGATCAAACACAAGTAGGAGATCCAAGTGAAGGAAATGAAGCAGAACCTGATCAGATACAGCCTTTGAGAAGGAGTACAAGGATTAAGAGACCTGCTTCAAACTGGATCAATACAAGAGTTTTCTTCAATGCTGAAGCAGTGGCTCATCCACCAAGTGCAATATGCTCTCTGGCTCAATATCCAGAAGAGCATCAAGTCTTCATTGGGGAACTGGATCAGGAATACATTCCAAGATCATATGAAGAAGCTATACAACATGAGGAGTGGAGGAAGTCAGTCGATGATGAAATTAGTGCCATGATCAAGAATGATACATGGTTTGAAACTGAACTCCCCAAAGGCAAGAAAGCTGTCACAAGTCGTCTTCTATACACCATCAAGTATCTAGCCAATGGAAAACCAGAAAGGAAGAAAACAAGGCTAGTTGCAAGAGGATACACTCAAGTGTATGGGGAAGATTATCTGGATACATTTGCACCAGTGGCCAAGCTACATACTATAAGGATCCTTCTATCTCTTGCTGTCAACCTAGAATGGGATTTATGGCAGATGGACGTGAAGAATGCCTTTCTACAAGGAGAGTTGGAAGATGAAGTGTACATGCGACCACCTCCTGGCCTAGAGAGCATGGTCAAACCAGGAAATGTTTTAAGGTTGAAGAAGGCAATCTATGGATTAAAGCAATCCCCAAGAGCCTGGTACCATAAGCTGAGCACAACCCTTAATGGAAGAGGCTTTGTGAAATCAGAAGCTGATCACTCTCTTTTCACCCTAACCAGCAAACAAGGTATTGTAGTCATCTTGGTATATGTAGATGATATCATCATCACTGGTAGCAACAAGGAAGGTATCATCTCAACCAAAACTTTTCTTAAAAGTGCCTTTGATATTAAAGATTTGGGAGAATTGAAGTACTTCTTAGGGATAGAAATGTGCCGCTCTAAAGAGGGGCTTTTCTTATCCCAAAGGAAGTACACACTTGACATTTTAAATGAGGCAGGAACCCTTGGAACCAGACAAGCTAAGACACCATTAGAAGAAGGGTACAAGGTACTGCGAGAGGGGGAGTTTGAAGACACACCTTTTGAGGACGTCAAGCAGTATAGGAGAATGGTGGGAAAGCTCATCTACCTAACAATCACAAGGCCTGATGTGTGCTTTGCTGTGAATCAAGTCAGCCAACACATGCAAGCACCTAAGATTCATCACTGGAACATGGTGGAGAGGATTTTGAGATACTTGAGAGAAGCTCCAGGTCAAGGAGTTTGGATGGCTTGCAACAAAAGCACTGAGGTGGTGGGATATTGTGATGCTGATTGGGCTGGAGATAGAGTTGATAGGAAATCTACCACTGGCTATTGCACCTTCATTGGAGGGAATCTTGTCACATGGAAGAGCAAGAAGCAGAAGGTGGTATCTTGTTCAAGTGCTGAAGCAGAATACAGAGCCATGAGGAAGCTAACTAGTGAACTCATATGGATCAAGGGACTGCTAAGGGACTTGTCCATAGAGATCATCACACCAATGACTATGCATTGTGACAACCAGGCAGCAATACACATTGCATCTAACTCAGTCTTTCACGAGAGGACAAAGCATATAGAAGTAGATTTCCATAAGGTGAGACAAGCAGTGGAACAGCAAGTGATCCTCCCATGCTACACAAGGAGTGAAGATCAACTAGCTGACATCTTCACCAAGGCAGCTAGCAGCAAAGTTTGTGAGTCCATTCATCCCAAGCTTGGACTCATAGACCTCACTGGTCACTGATCCTCTTACCATGAAGTGTTCTACTCTTTTTCCTTTGCTTGGTTTTTATCCCAAGTGGTTTTTTCCAAGTAAAGGTTTTAATGAGGGAATGCTTCATGGTATCCAAGCTTGACCAGTTCCTATGGTCAAGCTTGAGGGGGAGTGTTGACATGAAGCAATAACAAGGTTAAGGCAATAAGGAACAAAAGAGAGGCAAATTCAAGTTAGCTTAGGATGCAAGTATGTCCGTACAACTTGACCTACAAGTCTGTCCGTACAGCTTGCCCTAAGAGTGTCTTGGAAGGCAAGTAAAGGAATGGGACGAGTTTAAATATCTTCTCTTGTCTCCTTAAGCTCTGGAATAATATAAACAAGTGTATGCAACTTGCTGGAGCCGTTGGAGCTTGGTGACAAACCAAAGTCACATGCTCTGCCAAGGAAGAAACAAACAAAGAAGAAACAAACAAAGAAGCTGTCCCTTTCTGTCCAGCTGAGTGTGCCCTGCACGTCCAGAGCATCTTCAGAGCATCTTCAGAAGACCAATTGTTTATTCATTCTTTATTGTCTGTCTTACTCTATTTAAAGTATCCTTTGTAACGTAAGTCAAGCAAGAAATATATTTTTCTTCTTCTTTTCTTGGTCTCTCTCTCTCTCTCTCACGAATCCTCTCTTCTCTCTCTTCTCTCTCTTCAAGTGTTCTTCATTTTCTCCAGTGTTCTTCACGAAACCAAGCTCAAATCTTCTCTTATTATCAACAACTTGTCTTCACATCACTTAGGCCCTATCTCGGTCCAAGTCTAAAAGAAGTTTACATTTTTATGTTAATTTTAAGCATATGTTAAAGTTAAACCATAGTTTCCATTTTGCTTATTTCCGAAACCCTAGAGAGCTAGTTCTCGGTTTCTTTTATTTAAAGGGTCCCTAAACCCTATTGTAACTCATCCAACTTTTTATCAACGAGTGTTCTTTTCTCCTTGACGGCTCTCTCTCTAGAAAGTGTGTCGAGTTCTGGTGTGTAATATCCAGAGACCTAAAGGTGTCTAAATTGGTGTGTCATATCCGGTTTGTTCACCTAGGAGTATCAAGAGATCATCCATCCCTCTTGTGTCACCATTCAATCCACACGCCCTGAAGAACTTGAGTCTCTGATTCGTTCTTGCAAGGATCTATCTATTCCCATCAACCAAAGAGCATCCTAGGGACACATCAAACTGTAGACAGCTTCAAATCTTCATACTTTTCTGTCCCGGTTTGAACCTTAATCCAGCTTGCTTCTTCTTCTTCTCTTTCTTTCATTATTCCAACACTCCCCCTCAAGCTGGACCATAGGAATCCTTGGGCAAGATTGGAACTGAGATTACTTGCCTCATTAAAAACCTAATTATAGGGAAAAAGAGTACAAGCAATCCAGCCTAGGTTTAGACAACTTTATTGGCCAGGAAGGGCGCCACTCCTTCCCTGCTTCCCACTCAACTGGTTCCATTTGAACCTTCTTCTTATTTCACAGCTTATCTCCCCCTTGTTTCTGACTTCTTGCCTACTTCATGGGTTGAGATCAAGCCAACATGTCTTTGGGATGATAATGAGGAGTGTCTGCCCTCCTGGCTTGCACTTGAATCCGTCACTTCATCCTTCTTCGGAATGGCCTTGCAAAGTCACTTGTAGAACAGACTTGGTAAAGGGACTTTGCAAAGAGTTAGCTGCCATCTTTTAAGTGAACTGCCTTCTCTTTGCTCAGCCAAGTATATCCCTGGTCAACTCCACTTTTTCCTTTGCTTCAGCTTCAACAAAGGGTCATTGGCTTCTCATTAACACCCCTCCTCAAGCTTTACCAGAGAATGATAGTATATGGCCAAGCTTGAAGTTGAGAGCCAATGACAGCCAACACCTTGTGACCACAGCCCTCTTGGCTTGAATTGTGGCCTTTCTCTCTTAAGGAACCTCCTTGTTCACCCTCTTGGCTTCAGGTAAGACCTCTTTAGCAATCTCTCCACAGTACCAATCTTCCTCTCTACCATCTTGGGAGTTAATGAACACAATCAGTGTTCAAAGTGTTGTTGGGTAGTAGGCAATCTCTCCATGATCAGGAATATACTTCTGTAGGCTCTGAACACATGGGCAACTTGCTATTTATTGAAGGAGGCACAGCTTATCAAGAACCTAAGCTGGTTTCTTTTGGGAAGCAAATGTGGCCTTTCTCTCTTGAGGAACCTCCTGTTCACCCTCTTGGCTTCAGGTAAGACCTCTTTAGCAATCTCTCCACAGTACCAATCTTCCTCTCTACCATCTTGGGAGTTAATGAACACAATCAGTGTTCAAAGTGTTGTTGGGTAGTGGGCAATCTCCATGGTCAGGAATATACATCAAGTGTAGGCTCTGATCAACATGGGCAGCCTGTCAACAAACACTAAGACAAGCATCAGTAGACAACAAGAGATAAGATCATGGGTTTTCACCAAGTCTGATCTTTAAAACACATTTCAAACAAGCAATGGACAGATATCTTCATGATTCTATCCTAGAAACACTCTCTGAATCCTAATCAACAAGACTAAGCATTCAGGCAACAACAAAATAAATTTTCCTATGGACAGAAGCAAGACTATTCTTTCAAGACAGCTTAACTTCAAGACAGTTTCACAACCTTAGGCAGATTCTAAACAAGATTGTGAGAATAGAGATTTAAGTAACCAGAGAGTATAATTAACCAGAGAATAAGTAGAGAGTAGAGAATGATGTAACCCGAGTATTAGTAGCCAGAGAATGGGAGAATGATGGAGAATAAGTAACTTGGAGAATTAGAGAATGAGAGAATAGAGAATAGAAAAAGAGAATTTTCACAAGAGTTCTAATCGACAGAGTTTTGCTCTGCTTTCTTGAGTTTTGCGGAAGCATAAACAGCCAGGAGCATCCAATACTCATCAAGAGTTTGGTGCTTTATTAGCTGAAACACAATGGACCATTGAACAATTAATTTGCTCACTGATCTTAGACATATGCCACTGGAATAACTCATGAACAGATGTTTTCCAGGCTTGCAACAAAAGAACCAACAGAATAACACATGAACAAGTGTTTTCTGTGGCTTAGACAACAATGAATCCAATGGATCAAAACAGTTTGTCCACTGGTCAAAGAGATGCTCCATTAAGAGAAAGCTATTATCCAATGGATAAAGCATAATGGTGAAGCATTTTCGAAATCTTTCTCTTCCTCAAGCTTGATTCAAGATACTAACAAGTACTGACCAAGCTAACACAATATCAGAGTGGGAGAAAAAAGATTTATTTAAACAAAACAGAGATAAAAAGGTGAGTTTAATCCCAAAGAAGAGCAACAAAGCTCTGATACCATGTGAGAATAAAGATAAAATGATGATATGAAAGTGTGTGAGAGTCTGGTTGAGAGAAAACAAGAGAATGGATGAGAGACAATGGTATGAGGCAGAATTTCCTTGTATGAGAGAATGAAAGATTATGGAGAGTTTTAGAGAGTTTCTGAGTATGAGAGTGTATGAGCCTTAGAGAGAATATGAGTGTATGAACCAGAGAGAATAATGAAGGAGGAGGCTCAATTCTCCTTAGGAATTTCGTGGGTTACATGTGGGGCTTTATAGCCAAGGTACAAGACTTTACAAGCACAATAAACTACTAATAAAAACATGAAAACTTAAATAACTAATTTGTAGAGAGAGAGAGAGATCAGAGCAGGTTCAGAACTGGCTGGACAGACTGGTGTAGAGTAGGCTGTTGTAGATAGACTGGCATGTCCAGAGGAGGTGAAAGGGACAGGAGGAGAGGCACAGCCTTCCTTGGTGACAGTGACATGTCTACACAACTCCTTATGCACCCCATGTGACTTCTTGCTTAAATCAAACCAGATTTTCCAATTGCATTCAAACTGAATTTCCTTGACTTCTAGAACTTCAGCCACGTCCACAAGGTCTTCCCCACTCACTCCTTGCCTTGCAAGTCAAGTCTGGTTAGGTTTTCAGTGAACTGTAGACAGCTTCAAATCTTCTTACTTTTCTGTCCCGGTTTGAACCCTAATCCAGCTTGCTTCTTCTTCTTCTCTTTCTTTCATTATTCCAACAGTAAGGAGGAACACAGGTCACTGTACTTAGGATATTTAGGTAGCTCACTTAACTCCCCTACTTAAGCTTGGATTGAGTCTAGGTCCAAGCTTGAAGTGAGACGTTTTGAGCTTTAAGATCAGGAGTGCAACATCCCAAGGACTGCACATACAACCACTGATCAACCCTTTCCTTTCAGTACCAGTGCCTTAAGGTCACCAGTCTCCTCAAGACTTAGGTGATGACCTCGCCTTGTGTGTCCACCCACACACACCAGCGACCACTCTCCATTGTTCTAACAATGGGCACTGCCTTCCTCTTGAACCCGGATTGATGATGGACTGAAAACCTTCCTGAAACATCACTTAAACTCCAAGCAAGATAAGACACAAGCATTGGGATCAAACCTTGACTAATCATCAAGTTTGATCACCAATGTCACAAGCTCGACAACAGATTAAACTAGACATTATCAAGTTCTAATCTTTGCAAGCAACCTCTCTAAGCACAAGCAAGATCATTTCAGATTCAAGACAAGCTACTTAGGCATTTTTAAACACTCCTTAATCTGCATCTGACATGAATCTAGATGCATCAATGTAAGGCAGCAACAAGGATGACAATATGCAATAACCTTAATCAGTCTCTAACTCATGAATGCAATCGGTTTAGACAATCAAATACACATTAATTTAGAGCTGGGATTAAGCATAATTTAGGCGATTTCATTTCATGAAAGCAAGCAGGTTTAGACATACTACTAACTCCCTAGCAAGCTTCACTAGAATCAGGTTAAGCATTTTCTCAAACACTAAGCAAGTCTCTTTAAGCATCCTGGGACAGATTCTAAATCCATTTCAGTTCATTTAGAAATCTTAAACATATCCTCAGGTTATTCAACTCAACACAACACACAACCAGTCACTATCACACTCAATATCAAGAAGGGACAGTAATAGCTTACAACCAAGGAACCAGATTGATTCCTTGAACCTCCAATGGCTTAAAGGTCTGGACTTTGTTGGATCTGAGAGTCTGGATTGTCACCCACCTCTTTCTCCTTAAGTCTAGGACCACCTTCTTGTATCTCCATCTCAAAAGACCCCTCCTTTCTTCATATTATCAGCTCGCCCTTCTGGATGATCTTCTTTGGAACCTGGATGAACATGACTCTTGAACAAGATGGATCTTGATGTGATCATGGACCAGATTACTAAAGTGGGCAAAGAGAACTTAGACGAGCCACATGATGCCTCAATGCACCAGCAACCTGGTGAGGATGCTTTGACCATACCAGAAGGTCCCATGACCCGTTCCAGAGCCAAGAAACTCAAGGAGACTGTTGTAGGATTACTCACTTCACATCCACAACAAGAAGAAAGTCTTGGACAAGGTTTGATGGTCCGAGATATCTTGATCACCATTCAAGCTATCTCTACATCAAGCTGAGCTAGTGTTTAGGCAAGACATTTGGTGTGTGCTCTTTTCCTTGCTTTTGGTTTTGTCCCACGCGGTTTTCTGGAGGAAGGTTTTTAACGAGGCCACGACTTGTCTTACAAATCACCTACACCCTATCTCGGCCCAAGACTACCATAAGACCATTTATTTTTATCTTATGCTATTTTAAAACTATAGTTTTTATGTTATCTTTCCTGAAACCCTAGAGCATGTTCTTTGGTTTCTTTATTTAAGGGGTTTTCGCAAACCCTTGTAAACTTAAGCAGTCTTTTATCAAAAACCCTATTTCTCTCTCTCTCTCTCTCTAGTTGGCGAGTTGAGGTTTCTGGTGTGTAATATCCAGAGTCTAAGGGTGTCTAAGTTTGTGTGTCATATCCGATTTATTCATCTAGGAGTATCAAGAGATCATCCATCCCTCTTGTGTCACCATTCAATCCACAAACTTGAAGAACTTGAGTCTCTGATGTGATCATGGAAAGCACCAAGGATGATGTGATCATGGACCGGAACACTAAGGAGAACAAGGAGAGTCTAGATGAGCCACATGAAGCCACAATGCACCAGCACCCTGGTGATGATGCTCTAGCCATTCCAGAAGGTCCCATGACTCGTTCCAGAGTCAAGAAACTTAAGGAGAATGTTGTTGGATTACTCACTTCACATCCACAACAAGAAGAAAGTCTTGGACAAGGTTTGATCCGAGATGTCTTGATCACAATTCAAGCCATCTCTACATCAAGCTGAGTTAGTGTCTAGGCAAGACATTTGGTGCGTGCTCTTTTCCTTGCTTTTGGTTTTGTCCCACGAGGTTTTCCGGAGGAAGGTTTTTAACGAGGCCACAACTTGTCTTACACATCACTTAGGCTCTATCTCGGCCCAAGACTAGCAGAAGTTTACATTTTTTAAGCTTATGTTATTTTTAAACTATAGTTTTCCTTTTTACTATTTTCGAAACCCTAGAGAGCCTGTTCTCTGGTTTCTTTTATTTAAAGGGTTCTCCTAACCCTATTGTACTCAAGCAATCAATAAACCACGAGTTTCTTTTCTCTCTTGACGGCTCTCTCTCTAGAAGTTGTCGAGTTCTGGTGTGTAATATCCAGAGACCTAAGGGCTTCTTATTTGGTGTGTCATATCCAGATCAGTCGCCTAGGAGTATCAAGAGATCATCCATCCCTCTTGTG